>LOJH01014581.1:0-24030 GCA_001685095.1 Ellobius talpinus
TGATGTGGGATTCCCCTCTGTATGCTATGATTATGTTTTATAACCATTGGTTAACAAAGAAACTGCTTTGGACTATATATAACAGGGCAGAATATAGCCAGGCTGGAAGAGATAGAGAGAGAGAGAGAGAGAGATAGAGAGAGAGAGTAGAGTCAAAGAGAAGTCATGTAGCTGCAGAAGGAGACAGATGCCAGACCCTTACCAGTAAGCCAAAGCCTTGTGCCAATACATAGATTAATAGAAATGGGTTAATTTAAGATGTAAGAGTTAGTTGATAAGAAGCCTGAACTAATAGGCCAAGCAGTGTTGTAATTAATAATAGTTTCTGTGTGATTATTCGGGCTGGGTGGCCAGGAAACAAACAAGCTGTTTACACTCAGCTGATAGCTTAGGCTTGTTACTAACTAGCTCTTTCAACTTACATTAACTTATCTAATTTCTTATCTACGCTCTACCACCTGGTGGTGCTTTTTTTCAGGAATCCTTCCTCCTTCCTAGCATTCTTTCAGTCTTTGGTTCTCCCGCCTAACCTCTTTCTGCCTAGCTATTGGCCAGTTGGCTCTTTATTAAACCAATGAGAGTAAAATATCTTCATGGTGTATAAAAGGATTCTACAGAAATTTCTGAAGTGGTTGGGCTGAGTATATGCTTAGTTTGTGTATACACTTAGGGGTCTTAATTTGTGGGGTCTGTTTTAGCCATGTTAAAGGTTCAGGAATGATTGATTCAGCTTCCCTACATGGTGTGAAACATAGATGTTTGATGTAGGCATTTTATTCATTCAAAACTAACCCATTCATTGAGCTGATAACTCTTGCTTTTTTTTTTCAAGACAGGTTTTCTCTGTGTAGCTCCCACTGTCCTGAAACTCCATAAACCAGACTGGCCTTGATCCTAGATCCTTGGCTCCTCCTCCTTGTGCAAGAATTAAGGTGCCTGTAATCACTGTCTGGTTTATCTGATGACATTCTTAGCCTTTGGATTGGTGGCCTCCAGTGTCCTCCTGAGTCAATAGATTGTGAAAGGTTTGTTTATCCTCACAAGACGTTAGTTCAGTACAGAGGTGGGCAAAGAGAGGCTGTTTCAGAGGGCCAGAACTAACCCAAGATAAGGGAATTAGCCTCTGGACCTGCAGTGTCCCAACCTCTCCGCAGTACCAAAGTTCTAGTCAGTCAGATTCAGTTTTGTTCACAGCCAGCCGCAGCTTCTCTTCAGAAGTTCTTGTTTACATGGAAGCTTGTGCCCAACTGAGCGGCATCTCCATCCCATAGGTGACTGAATCTTTCTGGGAGTCATCTCTCTGTTTGTATGGAATCCTTATTTCACAGTAAAATAAATTTCTGGTTCTTTTCTGGACTATTTAGCAGTGTTTCTCAAAGTGGGATCCAGGGATCTCAGAAATTATTTAGAAATTATTGTTAAAAATACTATTCCAGCCAGATAGTGGTGGCACATGTCTCTAATCCCAGCACTCAGGAGGCAGAGGCAGGTGGATCTCTGTGAGTTTGAGTTCTAGCCTTGTCTACAGGGTGAGTTCCAGGACAGCCAGAGCTACACAAAAAATATCTGTTTCAAAAACTAAGAAAAAAAAAGAAAGAAACTTAGAGTTAGATGTGGTAGTTCATATCTGATTGCGTGGGAGGGTCCATGTTTCAATGTCAGCCTGAGCTATGGTGAGTTCCTGGCTAGCAAATACACAGAAGGGTCTATAAAACTGTCTTCAAAGAACTTTCCCAAATGTATTTGGAAAATTAAATGTTTTCAAGTTGTAGAGAGGGGCTTCCAGATGTCATTGTGGATGAAGGAAAAGGAATGTCACAGTCACCTTCGTGTTGACACGATGCCCATGTGGGTACCTGCAGGTCTCTCTCTCTCTCTCTCCCCATCTCTCTGTCTCTCTCTCTGTCTCTCTCTTTCATTTTTTGAGACAGGGTTTCTTTGTGTAACAGCCCTGGCTGTCCTGGAACCTGCTTTGTAGACCAGGCTGGCCACGAACTCACAGAGATCTACCTGCCTCTGCCTCCTGAGTGCTGGGATTAAAGACATGTGCCACCATTAAGATAAATCAGAGGCAGATCTGCTCCTGTGGAAAGATCCATCTAAGTGGAATATTTAGTCATTAAATTCCAACACACTGATTTTAGATAAAAAGGGAAGAGACAGTGTTATGGTTGGCTTTAGGCTGCCGTTAGGAAGGACTTAATACGCTCTGTGAGTAGATTCAGTTGAATTGTGCTTTCAGTTTTACCCTTAGTATTTTACACACATGTGTTATCAGGGCTGCTGTATGTAGAGCTCAGTTTATGTTCAGAGGAGCTGTGAAATAGCAGGTTTCACTCAATCAAATAACCATTGTAATTTTTCTAACTATGTACAATTATTTTATCATCAGTTTTTTATTTAAAATCTAGCCAGCCAATTAATAAAATAGTATTATGTTATTTTATGAAAAAATGGAGTATTAAACCTTGGAAAACAAGCAGTTCTGTGTGATTCATCTAGTTGTTGGATTATATACAAGCTCTGAAGCAGGGGAGACTAGGTTGGTTATTATTTAAGTTCAGTGTTGTCTCTTATGAAATGAAATTATGTATGAATTTCAAATTCTTATGGAACGCTTTTAGAGACTCATTACATGTTTGAGTGGCTTCCTTCCATGACTGAAGGGAGGGACGGAGAGTGAAGTGGATGGAGGCTTCTAGAATAGGAAGAACACTGGAATTCTTGAGCATACTTCTGTAGTACAATGGCTTATTAGCTACTTGGTTATTAGTGTCCATCAAGAATAGATTAAGTCCCACGAGCACAGAAAATACAATGTTTGCTGTTGTCTGTCCAGTGTCCAACTAAGTGCCAAGCAGATAGACTGAGTCCTTAGTGATTATTAGATGATTGAGCAAATTGATGGAAATGTGATTCACATTGTGGAAACCCGAGATTGGCTCCAATGACGCAAATGTCATAGGATAGAACTAAGTAACAAACTTGCACAGAATTTTTATCACATAAATCTTTTCAGGAATGCAAAATGCTCATGTCAGAGATTTTAGCTACGTTTTCTGGAGTTAGTTTACTTTTTGATGCCTTTCTCCAGCTCCACTCTTCGCTCCATATCCTTCCATCTCTATCCACTTTATATTACTATTTGTCTATGTGTTTTCAAGTGCATGTTGTAATTTTTGTTTGCAAACAGTGAACTTGAATTTGTCTCAATCAAGCGGAGTGTGTGTGTGTGTGTTTTAAAGCCCTTCAGATTGGTGTGTAAGAAATAAAACATTGCCACCACGGAAGTCTGATTTTTTTTCAAATACATTGGAAAATATTCAACTGGGCAATGGTGGCACATGCTTTTAATCCCAGCACTTGGGAGGCAGAGGCAGGCGGATCTCTGTGAGTTCGAGGCCAGCCTGTTCTACAGTGCAAGTAAGTTCCTGGACAGTTAGGGCTACACAGAGAAATTCTGTCTTGAAAAAACAAAACCAAAACCAAAACCAAAAAATTCTAAGTTTTATTAGCTTCCTTTAAAAATCTGTCAGTATTGAGTAATGTAAAGAAATTTTGCATTTGTGGTAATATTTATTATTTTCTTAGATTAGGCAAGCTCCAGGTTCAATGGGAGACCTCGCCTGCCAAAATCAAGTAAGAGCAATTGAAGAAGACTTGCAATGCTGGCCTCTACCTCCATGCTGTCATATAGTATGTACATAGAAAGAGGACCAATGCTGGTTTATAACTCATGTGCCTTTTAGTTGCTGTTGTACTTTGTGTGTGTTCTTCCTGTTGATGCTCATATTAACCCTAAGTCAGATACTGTTGTTATGTTTTACAAATAAGGAAACTGAGGTACAGAGAAGTAACTTGCCCATAATTATAGTCTTGAAATGTTGGGCACACTGACTACAAGGAAATAGACCAAAACACCTCTGGATGATGGGATTATGGCTCAGTTCACTTCTTTACATCTGTAATATATTGAAGGATGTGTCTCTACAACTTACGTAGCTGAAGATAACATTTGAAAAAGTTATAGCCTCTTTAAAATCTAGAAAAGTGTCAATATAAGAGATTCGTAGGTTTCATTTCAAAGATGAATTCTTGCAATTAAGATAGAAATTAAGCTTGTTTAAGAGGGAGAATGTGGTGTGCCGTTATTGTGCCGTAGTCCAGTGACTGTGCACAGGACACTCATTACCAGAAGGAAGATTTTCCCTTCCCCTTTAGATGGGTGTGTGTTGCATAGATTGGCCTCACATTCTAGTCTCCAACAAGCAAGTAGCCAGGACTACAAGATTGCAGTACTTTACCCAGTTTAGAAAAAAAGATTTTTCATACCATTTATTTTTTATTTTTGAGTGTGTATGTGTGTATGTGCATGTACACACAGGTATTGGAGAAGGCTTCAGATTCTCTGGAGCTAGTGTTAGACTTAGTTTTATGCCACCTGACATGAATACTGGGTATTAAACTGTGGGCCTCTGCAAAAGCAGCAAGTCCTCTTAACCCCTGAGCCACCTCTCTAGCTCCCCTCCCCCACCCCAAATGGATTTTCAAAGATTGTCTCCTGGACAAGGGGTACACATCTGTAATCCCAGCACCTGGAAGGCTGAGGAGGAAAGTCTTGAGTTCCATGCCCACCTAGGCTGTAGAGCAAGACTCTTACACAGGTTCTGTCATAGTGACTTAAGTTGTGAGAGAGCTGGCATGATGAGAGATCGTTCAATGTATGTGTACACGTGGAAATAGCACACAGTACCCCTAATATATACAGCTTTTATGTTCATATGTTACCAGTTTAAAAATAAATTTAGTGGCAGGTGGATCTCTTGAGGTAAAGGCCAGCTAGGGCTACACAGTGAGACCCTGTATCAATAAACAAATAATAAATCTTAAAACTCAATAAAAGGGGAGGAGATTTTACAAATACCACCACTTTCTTTTTTGTTGTTGTTGTTTTTTGTTTTTGTTTTTTTTAGACAGGGTTTCTCTGTAACTTTAAAGCCTGCCCTGGATCTTGCTTTTGTAGACCAAACTGGCCTCGAACTCACAGAAATCCACCTGACTCTGTCTCCCAAGTTCTGGGATTAAAGGCATGCGCCACCACTGCCTGGCACATACCACCACTTTCTATCAATACAAAATTCCCCAAAGAGATAATCACTTATCTTATGTTTTGACAGTTTTCTTTGATACTAAGGAAAGCAAGCTCACACTGACGCATAGCAAAGCATGGACCAGCTTAGCCAAACTGGCCTTTGTAAAAGCAGATATGGCCTGCAGGCTTCAGTCATAGAAGTGTAAAGAAACAGAAGCAGTAGACCGGCTTCAGGAAGCGTGTACTTTCCTCTCTGTAAAGGGTAGCCAGCCACAAAGGCAAAAATAGCACAAGTGGTGGGTCCATGGCCTCATTCTGGTCGCACAGCTTTCTGCTCCTTTTTGTTGCTCTCATTCCCATCATCTGTGGTCCTTTGGAATCTGTCTGCTAGCAAGCCATGCAACCCAGTCAGGTTTCTTTCTTCTCCCTCTCTTCCTTTCCTTGAGACAGGTCTCTCTGGCCAGCCTTGAACTCACCATGAAGATCAGGCTGTCCTTGAACTCAGAGATTCATCTACTTCTGCCTCCAGAATTCTGTGATTAAAGGTATATGCCATCCTGCCTGGCTCCAACCTGTTTTCTTGGAAGTTGGTAACATTCCTTGTTGTGTTAGTGCTCACAGCTGAACTGTGCCAGGAACTTTGTGTGGCGACAGTTATGGACATGACGTCCATGGGTTGAATCTGGTTCACAGTGGTGCAGTGTAAGCCAACAGTGTTTGGAGTAACAATGAATTAGATGGAAATACCTAAAAATTATTGATTTCCATTTATTGTTGAGACCAAACCAAACCAAACCAAACAAAAAACAATACCTCTAGCACAATGACAAGCATAACCCCTTTCGCTATTTATAGTAATTTCTTGGCCAATGCTGTGTTTTCTGTTTTTGGAATCCCAGTACTAATTATATTTAAAGTGAAGGAACAATAAGACCCTTAAAAAGAGCCAAACAGAGGAAGTGTCTGGGTACCCGCAGTGGCATTAGCGAGTGACAGCAGAGCCAGACCTAGCTGTGGAGCCGAGTCCCCTGCCCTGCTATGCCGCACCAGCTCTGACATGGCCTCCCAGCATGTACAGTGGGAACCGTTCCTGTCTCTGCCAGTCTTCACCTAATGCCATGGCCTTTCAAGTTCCTTCCCAGGGAAGATACTCATGGTTTCTTCATTTCTTTAGTTTTGAATAAATTACTTTTTGAGGCTAAGACAGAATATGATTGTTTTGAAAGAGGCAGAGTTTTGAGAATAACATAGTTTAAACATGAGAAAGTTGTGGGGTCCCAGAAGATTGCCAGATGCTCAGGGTCTGTGGAAAGACAGTCTGCGACACTGTGTGGTAATGATGATGGCTGCCGGATTGTATCTATTTGTTTAAGGTATATTACCATTTCTGGAACTTCACAGAAAATTATACCCATAACCCCTGAAATCTATATAACCTTTTCTTCCTTTCTCTCCCTCTGTTCCCTTCTTTCCCCTTCCCCCCTGTTTGTGTGGGGCTTAATGTAGCTCAGGCTGACTTCAAACAAGGGATGTAGCCAAGGATGACCATTAAATTACAGTCCTTCCACATACCAGGGTTATAGTCATGCACCTCCATGTCCAGTTGTTTCCCTTTTAACATAAACTGTAATACATTGACAAGCACCTGTGTGAGATGTTTGTTTACTAGAACAGTACATGTAATGGGCAAGAGGCTAATTAAGTCATGATTGGCTGGGCATCCACCCAGAGAGCATTGCCACCTTACCAGTTTGTGTAGGCTGGATTTCAGACAGCTCCTGGCTGTCTAGTGACTAATGGTGTCAGAGTGCCCAAGTTTCTCTGCAAGGTTTCTCTGGGAGTTTTAAGAGGGCATCTCTGACTTTGGCCCACAGACAGTTTGAGTACAGCATGGCTGTGGCCTGAGAAGCTGTTCTGTACTCAGGGAAATGTTAATGCTGTGCTGCCTGTTCTTGATTCTGCAGATCTGCTAACACATCCCAGAGAAAAGCTTTTAGGATTTGGCCTGACTTTGGAAAACATTCTTTTTCAAATGTGTAGTTATATACTGAGATCTCTAACTTTTTCCTTCTAGAGAACTGTGTAATTAAAAATGACCTTGGTTAATTAGTTTAACATAGTTTTAAATCTTTTGTTTGTTTTAAATTTTAATGTTAAGTTTCATTTATTTTCATTAAATATTAAATGTATTTTTTTAGTAATAGTGGTCTGGCTCACCAGAAGCTCTTATGAATGAGTATTGTGATATATGTACTAAAACAGTAAAGCAGAAGCAGAGTGATCACACTCCATAGGGAGGGCCATGTCCAGACTGGATGCTAGAGTTTTTACCAGTATCTTTTGTGACCGCAGGGGTGCGTGTCTTTTATCTCTTCCCAAACCAGCACTGTAGGAAAGTGATTGTGGAGAGAGGTGTGTTGTCTGAGGAACAAGTGTGTGCCCACAGAACAGACATTAGCATTTGTCTTCAAGAACAGGTCTTTGGTAGGCCAGCCTGTGGAGTTCCTGCTTTTCAAATCTATAAAAGAAGGAAAGAGGGAAGCAGGGGGATAGAGGCTAGCCTGGGCTATACAGTGAGACCCTGTCTCAAAACAAACCACCTCTCCCCAAATGTATTCTCAGGAGCCAAAACCAAAACAACAGAACCCCAAATATATACTCAATAATCAAAACCAAAAACAAGAGAACCCTAAACATATTCTCAGTAACCAAAACCAAAACTAAAACAGTAAAACCCCCAAAATCAACAACAGAACTTCAAACACATGCTCAATAACCAAAACCAAAACCCAAACAATAGAACCCCAAACATACTATAAATAACCAAACCAACAGAACCCCAAAAGTATTCTCAGTAACCAAGAACAGTTCAGAACTCCATATATTCAATAATCAAAGTGTATATTCATAAAACATATATTCAATAACCAAAATCAAAACAAGACAGCAGATCCACAGTGCGGGAGACATTCACCTAACCTCCTTCCACTTGGTTCTTTTATATTCCTACCTGCTGAAGGTTTCACTGCCTCCCCAGAGTGCTATGCACAAGTTTGGAACCATGTGGTATCTCAGCCCAGGCTCCCCCACCACAAGCTCTTAAACATGGTTTCCCAATTACAGGTTCAGAACTTTTGGTGAGCAGCTGTGGTCAGATGAAGAAAACCAAAGGCATGCATTTAGTTGAGATTTTCCTGAACTTGATTCTCAGAATGGAAACTGTTAAGGACTGGGGGAGAGAAACAGTGGGCACTATCGGAGGGGGAGGACTTTGTGAGCTGGGTTTTCACTGAAGTGCTTGGCTTTTTTTTCTTTTAATTTTTACTACTTTAAAATTTTTATTATTTTATTTTGTATATGTGAGTGTTTTGTCTACATGTATGGCTGTGTACCACGTGCATGCCTGGGGCCCACTGAGGACAGAAGAGGGTGTTGGAGCTCCTGAAACTGGAGTTACAGATAGTGATGAGCTGCCATGTGGCGCTGGAATCCAACCTGGGTCCTCTGCAAGAGCAGCCAGTGCTCTTAAGCCCTGAGACATCTCTCCAGTCCTTGGTTTTTGTTCTACCATCTGACCACTGTTGGTCACTGAAAATTTTGTACCCATATTTGAGAAATTATAAAACTTTGAAAATTAGAATGAATCTTAACCTTGTAATGTGATAGTTACTAAAGACTAGAAAAGTTGGAAATGGTTGGAAGCACATTTTACCTTTTGCATACCAAATGTTTGTCTTTATATGACCATAATTTTTTAATGCCTTGGGAATCTGCTAAATGCTGTGTGTTGAGTTCATAGCATTGTCCTTTCATAGTACAACACACATGTAATTATTATTATTATTATTATATTACTTTCAAATATATGTATTAGAAAGTAAGAAATCTTAAGGCTGTGGATTTAGCTCTTCTTAGGGAATGAAGAGGATGATGACTCTTGGCTCCCCCCCAAAGATAGCAGGAGACCTAGTCCAGCATAGGCATTCTTCACTCCTGGTTGACACTCTAATTCTCTGCAGCTGTCTTTGTTGGATGACAGTGGCGATCATGTCAGCAGTTAGACCTCCTTAGGAATGGAGTTGCTGGATTCAAAGACAATCCATTTAAAATTTTAATGTTGCTAATACAGTTTCCTTTTTCAAAGCATGGAGAAATAGATGCCCTTCCAACAATGTATGAAAACAAACATTTTATCATAGATTAGCTAAAAGGGGTATCCTGAGCTTTGCAGTCTGAGGTATATGATTGCTTCATTGTGTATTTTCCTAATGAAAGGATCATATAGTATGTGTGTTTGGGGGAGTAGAGGTATATGTATAATATATATTATATAATATATGTATAGAAATCGATAGTCCTTTGTTACATATGTTGAGATATTCTAGACCAGTGGTTCTCAACCTATGGGCAGCATATCAGATATCTTGCATATCAGTTATTTACATCATGATTCATAACAGTACCAGAATTACAGTTTCGAAGTATTGACGAAATAATTTTATGGTTGGGGTTTCCCACAACATGAGGAACTGTACCAAGGGTCGCAGTGTTGGGAAGGTTGTGAGCACTGCCCTAGAACATCACCTGTATTGTTTGTATTGTCTTTTGTCAAACAGTAGTTTTCTATTTTAAATTCATGCTTTGTTTTCTTTTTGTCTTCCTGTATAACTTTTGGATTTTGTGCCTTATTGTAAAGGCCTTTTCTATCTCGTGATTATAAACATCTGATTCCAAATTTTCTAATTAGTTTTTTAGTTTAAGGAAACATTTAACTCCCCAGTCAGTTTGCAGTTATAAAGTATGACTATCAACTCCCCTACCTGTGAATACAAAACTATCCCAGTATCATTCATCGAATCGTGTTCTGGCTAGTTTTTATATCAGCTGACACAGGCTCGAGTCATCTGGGAAAGGGACCTTTACTGAGAAAATGCCTCCATCATATTGTCTGTAAGCAAGTCTGTAGGAAATTTTCTTGATTAATGATTGATTTGGGAGGGTCCAGCCCACTGTAGGTGGTGCCACCCTGAGCATGTGGTCCTGGATTGTATAAGAAAAGCAGGGTGAAGAGCAAGCCAGTTAGCAGTGCTCCATGGCCTCTGCATCAGTTTCTGTCTCCAGGTTCCTGCCTTGAGCTCCTGTCCTCACTTCCTCAGTGATAGAGAATGACCTGAGCGTTGCCAGAGGAAATAACCCTTTCCTCCCCAAGCTGATTGTGGTCCTGGTGTTTATCACAGCAATGGAAAACCTGATGGGGACAAATAGTGTTATCTTTTCCCTCATTGACTTAAAATCTTTGTTACGTTTTTAATTTTCACAAATTATCTGGTTTTGTATTTTCCTTCTATTTCCAATATTATAATATTTAATTCTTTTTCTAAACATTTCTTAATTAACATTGAACATTTGTTTACTTTTCCAGACTAAGATCATGACCTCCGAATCTTCATCTTGGTTTTATCTTTATATGTAGTTCATTCATTCAGTGATCTCTTTTCTTCTCCTCCCTCTCATTTCAGAGCCCTGCTTGTGGAAACCCACAGGAGACAGCTCAGGGCAGAAGAGTGGTCATTTCTCACAGTGTTGACCGAGCTCTAAAAGATGGTGAGGATGGACTGGGCTCACGGGATTACTATGATAAGCGATCGCTCGCTGTTCTCAAAGGCTCATGGGATTACTATGATAAGCGATCCCTCGCTGTTCTCAATGGGTATTTGCTATCTCCGGTTTATCTATCCTTCCTACAGCACTAGGAATTTTCATGAGTTTGTGTTTGAAGATTGGGTGCATCTGTGTTTTGGATAAATGGAAATGGTTTGAACATTTGTAGAGTAGAAATTTCCAGACTTCATGAAACTAACCAGCCCAGGAGAGATTTATGTACAACGTGGAGTGCAGACCTGCTCCCTATTCCTTAAAATAGGTTTCAGGAAACATTTCATTTTAGCTACTACTGGAGGATGTGTGTTAGGGGGGAGTGGACTCTATGCACTTGTGGCCACATTACTTCAAGCAGATGAGTGATAGCCTCACAGAAGAGTGGAGAACATGAAGAGTTTGAAGAAGAGGGCTGAGGAACAATGGCAAGGTACACTTGGTTATATTCCTGAAGTAGGAGTGAGCAAGTCTCTAAATATTAGTGTTTAAGGATGCAGCACATTTTGAAGATCAAATTAAGGTTTTAAAAGATTATTAAGGTAAGATTTGTAAATATATTGATTTCAATTATTATACAGGGAAAAAGTCTGAATTTTTCCACTAACTGCATGCTGTTAAATAGCTAACAGGGGACTGAATTAAATAATGCACAAATAAGTATTTTTTCTTGGCATAGTTCACAAAAATCACCATGTTTAAATTTGAAGACGAGGATTACAAAAGCAGAGGAATAGTATGAAATTTTGACTATTAGAATTTTATAGATTATAATTTAAGTTTAGTAATGTTTCTATTGATGATTAATATAAACTACTTTTAATAATTTTTCTGGATATAAAGTTTGACTTTTCTTACTTGAAACCTCATGGTTTTGCTGGGCATGGTGGGGCATGCTTTTAATCCTAGCGTTTGAGAGGCAGCAGCAGGCAGGTCTGCATAGTAAGATTCTGTCTCAAAACAAAATAGTCTTAAAAAGAATTTTATTTTTACATGTGTGCATGCATGTCTCGTGTGTAAGTGCAGATGCACATGTGCCATGCCATGCACTTGGAGGCCAGAGGACAACTTTTGGGAGTCAATTATTTCTTTCTACCATGGCCCCTAGAGATTGGATTTAGGTTGTCTGACATGCACAGCAAGTGATTTTAATCACCAGACCATTTTGATGGTCCTGCACCAATTTAAAAAAATTACTTTGATTTTATGTGCTTGCATGTGAAGGCCTACATGTTTGTATGTGTACCACACGTGTGTCTGGTGCCCAGGGAGGCCAGAAGAGGGTATAGGAGCTTCTGGGGCTGGATACAGCTGTTGTGAGCTACCTTGTGTGGGTGCTGGGCGCTGAGCCTGGGCTCTTTGTAAGGACAGCATGTACTCTTCAACACTGAGCTGTCTCCCCAGCTCCTGCACCATATTTGATTTTTCTTCACTACTTTCAGCGCCCCCGTCCCCCGCAATCCCTAGTTGTTTTATGTAGGAAGGTTAGTCTGGTAAAGTTATTCAGTCACCCTGTAGTTGCTGGAGAGGTGGCTCGGTGGTGAAGAGCACAGGGGCTCTCATAGAGGACCTGGATTTGGTTTCTAGCACACAAAGTGGCTCACAACCATCTTTGTAACTAGTTCCAGGGGATCTAGACTCTCTTCTGGCCTCCCTGGGCACCAGACAAACATGTGGTGCAGATACATACATGCAAACTCTCATACATACAGTGTAAAAATAAAGCTTTAAAAATGCTAAAAAAATAAAATCCTTAATTTAATGGCCTTGTTAGCACATACCTTTAATCCCAGCGCGCTTGGGAGGCAGAGGCAGGCTAATGTTTGTGAGTTTGAGCCCAGCCAGGTCTACAAAGTGAGTTCTAGGACAGCTAGGGCTATTACATAGAGAAATCCTGTCTTGAAAACCAAAGGAAAACAAACAAACAAAAATACTTTAATTCTATAAACTGTGTTTTAACTGTTTCCTTTTGAAAGATGATTAATATTTTATTGTATTTATGTGCCGCGTTTTATTTGTTCAACCTTTAATGGACACTTGAATTACTTCTATTTGGGGCTGTTGTGAATACCAAGAATAATGATGCCTTTTGAATTTTGGAAGACATAAAAATTTCTTTGCATTTGAGTATGACATTTTTTCTCTTGGATGGGCCAGTTTGTTTCAGAAGTATTTGTATGAAGTGTATTTAGGAAAAAAACTGAGGCCTACTTGACAGAAACAAATGATACATTGCCCGTAAGTCAATTTCTGTGCGGTAGCTTTGAGAGGTCATACAGTGTCATACAGAGCCTTTGGGTAAGAGCTTTGTTTTATTATTTGGTACATTTTTAAAGCACATTTGATGGCTTGCTTTCTTTTTTAAGCTTAATTTTTAATTAATATATCATTTGCCTGTATTAGGAGATTTGGTATGATAGTTCAGTGTACATGAGTGCACCAAATAAATCCAGCATTTTCCCAACTGGTGCTATTGTCTGTGCCACACGAGGTTGACTGTTTTGTATTCTTCTCTCTTGTACCTCAGCTCCCGTATCTGTTAGACAGTAAGTATTGTTACCCAACATCTTTAGGCTCAAAAGTCCTTTGTTTGATATAAGATGGTTGTCAGGGAACTCAAACATCATATCCTCTACCAAAAAGGGAGCTGTTGGCTGCTGTAACAATAGATTTTGGAGTGCAGTTACGTTTTTGACAGCGGTTGATAACAACAGTCACACACAGGCCAAATTTAGAGTTATTTTCTAAAAACTGTAGCCACTTAAATTTATGGTAAATCTAGAAGTCTGTGTTGAGAAAGCTAAGAGATTATCAAGCATTTAGAAAAATCCATAATGAATGTAGTTTATATCTTTGGGCTATATTTTATATTTCTCCACCTTAACTCCAGAATATTTAATTAAACTACAGCGAGTGATATCAGACTTAGTGTTGTTAAAAGTGAGTCTGTGTGTTCAAAAACTTAAATGACTGTTTGTTAGAGCTGCAGTTATTTAAATGTAGTTGATGTGACCCACTTAGAAAATATTTTAAAAAATTATCTCCTGAAAGTTAGTTTTAACTAGATAATATTGTACCATTTTATATATTTACTTTATTGCTTTTGGAATATGTAATTTAAAATGATGTAATGAAAGAGTCCAGTGCATATGAACGTGTTTGTTGCTAAAGAGTGGTTTTTTTTGTAGCTCACTAGATGAGGAATCATGTGAAGTCTTTACATTCGGAATCACAAGAGTAAAAACGTGAGAAACAACGTAGTTAGGTGTTAGATAGAACAGCAAGAATTACACCACATATGCTAGACGTTAGCAGATCCAGTTGACCAACCTGCTGGCAAGACGTGCCATTAGTAGAATAGAGGCGTGGTTGTTACTGAGGCAACCAACTGCTCTCTGATTGGATTACAGGCCAGCTTCATGGGAGGGAATTCGTGTTCCGGAATCTTTGAGTCATCTTAAAAATATTTTGCACAGTGGGCTGAGAGACTTGGTAAAGTGTTGGCCATGCAGGTGAAGGATGTAGCACTCAGATAAAATCCAGACCCAGTGGTATCTCCTCTAATCCCAGTGTTGAGGAAGAAGAGACAGCTGAATCCCTGTAGATCCTTGGCCTGTCAATCTAGCTGAATCAGTAAGCTCCAGGTTCAGTGGTATACCCTGTCTTAAAAACTAAGGTGGAGAACAAGCAGGGGAGACACTTGATATTGACCTCTGCCCTTCAGCCACACAGGTACCATACAAACATACACATACGCACAACAAATTGTGTTTGTGTGGGTCTGTATAGTTATACTATACGTAGAAGGATGACTTTTATTTTTGCTTCATATATTCAAGTTACAAATGTAGCTGTGAGACTTACCATGAGGATATTAATGGAAGACCTACCTATGGTTAAGAACCTTTATGGCTGAATGCAAATTTCTGCCAACATTGATTTTTTATAAATTCCTAACCAAATTCTATCATCATGGGAGTATTTTAGAGTTGTATTAAATAGCATATGCAGTGTAGATGAGGAATGACATAGGACATAGCATAGATGATATATCTTTCATGTCATGTGGTGGTGAATGAGAATAGCCCCCATTTTGATGCTTAGTAAATAGAAAGTGGAACTGTCTGAGGAAGATGGATTAGGAGGTATGGCCTTGTTGGAGGAAGTGTGTCACTGGTGATGGGTTTTGAGGTTTCAAAAACTCATGCCAAGCCTAGAATCTCTCCCTCTCAGCCTGCAGCTGAGGATGTAGCTCTCAGCTATTGCTCCAGTGCCAAGCATACCATCATCATGTTCCCCACCATGATGATAATGGGCTAAGCCTCTGAAACTGTAAGCCAGACCTCAACCAAATGTTTTCTCTTAAATAGTTGTCATAATCTTGTTGTCTCTTCACAGCAATAGATCAGGGACTAGGACATCACACTGAGCATTGTAAAGTTATTTCCTTTTAAAATTGCACTTAGCTCTCTGCTAAAACTTGAAATTAATTTTTAAATATTTGTGTGCTTGTGATGTGGGGCTATCTATCATGGCACAGATAGGGAGGCCAGAGGACAGCTCTGGGAGTGTCTTCTCTCCTTCCTCCTTGTTGAGGCAGACTTGTTTCTTACTTTGTATGTGGGGTTAGCTAACTTGGAGAGTTTCTTACTAATTTTTCTGTCTCCTCTTCCATTTTGGTGCACAAGTTTTGGGATTACAGATGTGTATCACAGCACTGTGTTGGTTATTTGAATCCCAGGGATCAAACTTGAGTTGTCAGGCTTGCATGGCAGGCAGTTTTAGCCACTGGGCCATTTTCCTGACCCAGAAACTGAATTCTAATGAAAGGGGAAAATGCTTCTGTTTTCCATATGCTCAGGCTGCAGGTTTATTAGTGTAAATTTTGATGGTGTGAAACCTTAGTTTAATAAGAAGTCAAGAGACCAAACAAGCAGTGTTTTGGCCAGAGGCTCATCCTGCCCTTTGGCCTTGTCCTTTGGAGGTCAGTTAGGCTTTGGTCATCCTTGTACACTAGATCACTATCCTTGTTTAAGGATAATGGGAAGGCCACCATCTGGCGTGGCTGCTTATTAGGCAGTTGTTACTGAGTTTCTCTTCATGTTGTCTTGAGCAGAACCTAGGGAGGATGCTCATGCTGCTTGTTCTGTTGTGCTGTCTAGAGAGTTTACAGAGTGGTACCTGTGGCTTAAAGAAGCCAGATGAGCATCACACAAGAGCACTGTTTTGGTTTCTCCGTCTGCTAACTCTTCTAGCTTGTCTTCTGCGTATGCACGTGGGGACTACCATGTGAGGAGGAGGACAGGAAGGATGGAGCCACCTCCTTCAGAGAGTTTCTTTACTATTGTAACCTCAGTTTCCCAACAAGATGCTCTGTTTCTGTGTAGGCGCCATTGTGGCATGAATTCTAATTGTTCTTAATAAATACCTGTATTCAGATATTAGGGGATGAAATCTGAAGAATCAGGGAAGACTGTGGCAAGCTACTAGAGCATCCTTTTACCTTTACCAATGCTCAGACCAAAGGGGTGATCCTGTCCTCAGACTGCCTCCTCAGACTTCATCCTCAGACTGCTTCCTCAGACTGCAACTGTCCCCACCAAGCCTCAGACTGCACTGAGCTCCTGTCTCCTCTGCCTTATACTCCTCCCTCCACCCAGCCGTATGATCCCTGTCTCCACCTCCCTAGTGCTGGGATAAAAGGCGTGGGATCCAAGTTCTGGGATCACCTTTGTATGACTTCTGTTTCTCTTTCAGACAGATTCAATCTCGTGTAGCCCAGTGTGGCCCTGAACTAACAGAAATCTCCCTGTCTCTGTCTTCTGAGTCCTGGAATTAAAGGTGTGTGCCACCATTGCCTGGCCTCTAGTGGCTTGGCTCTGCACTCTTTATTTGTTAAAGCACAAACAGAATATCACTACATGCCATGTTTGATTTGTTTGTTGCAAATAAATATGAGTTGTCTCAGCTTTCTTAATGGACTCACCCTGTTTGGGGTGAGGAGCAGCTACTATGCAAAAGCTAGGGAAGCAACAGCCATCTGATTAAACATCTGGATGCTAACATAAAAATGGCTGGTTATCTTAAGAGCTCATCCATTGGATGTCTTTTCTTCCACCCTTGCTGAGATGGCTGTTGATTCCAGCTTGCATACCAGTCTATAAAATTCTGTATAATGAATGGTTAAAGTTGCAGTAGCATCTCATCTGGGTATCTGCCTTTGGAAGGTAATTGTTCTCAGTTAGTACTATTGAAGCCATTTGAATCACCTTGAGAATTTACCTAAACTTAGGCCTATGTAAATGTTAACAAAATTCTTGATGTTCTATATGTAGGCTTTTATTAGTCTATGTGTCTGTCTGTCTCCCTGTGTGTGTCTCGCCTGTCTGTTGAGACGGTGTCATTTTATAGCTCTCACTGGCCTGGAACTTGCAATGTAGACCAGGCTGTCCTCTAACTCTCAGAGATCTATCTAGTTCTGCCTTTCAAGGGCCCGGATTAAACGTATGAACCCCCCTACCAGGCTATGAGTAGAGTCTGGAAAATAAAACCTGAAAAGTAAGCACCGAGAAATCAGAAGTGATTTCAGAAATATCAGACAGCTTGGTGTTTCAACTGAAACTGTTTTACGTGGCTAAGTCCGTCCATCCCCCCTCCCCCCGTGGCACTTGGTGGTGTTGTCGTGTCGTCACCTATGCCACACATCAGTTTATTGTTCAGAATCCTCCTTTCTTGAAGAATCACATTAGCTTTACAGTTTGGCCAACCACAAGACCTATGATGTGGCTATTGACCACCAAACACTTGAATAGTTCATTTGTGATTGCTGTAACTATAAAAATATGTACCAGATTTCAAAGCTTAGTTTGAAAAAAATAATGAAAATATTTCATTTTAAATATTGACTACTTAATACATGAGTACATTATATGAAATGAAATATGTTATTCATTTTGCCTGTTTCTTTTTAGTCTATTAATATGGCTAGTAGGAAATGTAAAAACACATGTACAGATTTTCATGTTTCTATCAGATGCACTAGCCTAGAGCTAGAGATAGACTGGAAATCCCCCAGTGACTGTGACGGGCTGCGTGTGCTGATCTGTATGAGGCTCATGTGGGGGACTATTCTTGTATTAGTTTTGGGGTCTTATTAGGGACAGAATGCTAAATATATTCTGAAATTGAATGTAAAGAATCATGGCCCTGTACCATGTTTTAAGCCCTAATGGGTAAGGAACCCTAAAGATTATAATTAGGTTGAGTATGAGCAGCTTCTACCTGTAGTTGTGGAGACGGAGTGTCTTAGGGTAGAGTAAACGTGGCAGAGGTGTCTTTTGTTTACTCAGGTGAATTTTGGGGTCTTCCTGGAGAAGCCATGACCTGGGCCCAAGTGATGATTGAGAGGATTTTCTGTATTCTATGTTTTTAAGTAGGTTAGCATCAAGATCAAATATTTAAGAGTTAGACTGTATAGGACCCAGACATTCTGGTTAGAGGAGGATCTTTTAAAAAATGTCCTTTCCCTTGTTCTGTTTTCTACTCTCATTCTATTCTAAATGGTGAACTGCCTTGACATTTACAACTTGACCTCGCTTTGCTTATTCCGTAGTGTTCGACTACAGCTATAGAGACTATATTCTCTCCTGGTATGGGAGCCTCAGCAGAGATGAAGGACAGCTCTACCATCTGCTCTTAGAAGACTTTTGGGAAATTGCCAAGCAGATTCGCCACAGGCTGAGTCACGTGGATGTGGTTAAAGTTGTCTGTAATGATGTTGTGAAGGCTTTGCTCTCTCACTTCTGTGACCTGAAAGCTGCTAATGCCAGGTAAGTGTGTAATGCCCGCAAACCCACCCCTTCTCACTAAAACAGCACTCTTGTTGGGGGGTGAAACAAGGCAATGCTTAGGAATAGTCTGCCTGAAATGGACTGAACTAGAAAAAAAATCATTCTGAGTGAGGTAACCCAGAACCAGAAAGACAAACATGAGCCTTCATCCAGTAACTGATGGAAGCAGATGCAGAGAGCCACGGCCAAGCACTGGGTCGAGCTCCTTGAGCCCTTTGGAAGAGAGGGAGGAAGGATTATAAGAGCCCAGGGAGAGGGAGGAGCAAGATCATGATGGGGAAACCCACAGAGATAGCTATCCCGAGCTAGTAGAAGCTCAGGACTCTGAACTGAGAGCTGGGGAGCCTGCATGGGACTTAACTAGGCTCCCTCTGAATGTGGGTGACAGTTGTGTGGCTTGGTCTATTTGTAGGATCCCTGGCAGTGGGACCAGGATTTACCCCCGGTGCATGAACTGTTTTTTTGGAGCCCATCCCTATGATGGAATACCTTGCTCAGACTTGATGCAGTGGGAGGGAGTTGGTCCTGCCTCAACTTGATAGACCAGGCTTAGTTGACTCTCCATGGGAGGCCTTACCTCTCTGAGGAGTAGATGAGGGGACACAGGGAAGGGGAGGGAGGGGGAACTATGTTTGGTTGTAAAATGAATTAAAAAAAGAAATATGTGTATATATATAATTGTATTTAAGAAGAAGAATAAAAAAAACAAAAAAAACCTAGTGTGCGAAGTTGCCGACCTGCCATTTCAGCTTTAGTGTGGATCGGGGAGGACAGAGGCTTCTGAATCTCCACAGTAACTCAGTGAGGGGTCAGACTACCGAAGTGTGAGATCAGAACTTTCATTTTAAGTTGCTGAGTCTGTAGTACTTTGCTACAGTGGCAACAGCAAATTAACATGTCCCACTTTTTGTATTTATTTCTCTATCTTCTCTACTAAACTCCTATTCAGTAGGGCAAATCCAAGTCTTGGGCTCACTGTTACACTTTTGTTAATGGTACTCCTCCTCCCATAGCCACGATTTCTATTCTTTTCCTTTTGGATATAAAATTTTTAGAGCCTTTTCTTTAAAACAAACAAACAAAAATCTAGTCAGCTTGCTTGACCTGGAATGCAGGCATTTTGAAGGGGAATAGTCACTTATACTTGCAGAGTAGATTTGGTAACTTTGTAGTAGAAAATCGCCTTCTAGACACACGTGGTTTTGTGAGTGGGTCACACAATGAGCTGATGATAGGCTAGCAAGCACAGTAATGAGCTTCCATTACTGCAGCGTGCAGGGCCTAGGACTGGATGTAGCCACTGATGCCTTTACTTCCCCAGCAGCCTGCACAGCACCTCCAAACACTATGAAAGCTAGCCATCAGGGAACATGTCCTAGTGGCAGTAGACCACTGGAGTGCCTCTGGACTCCCTGATGGATAGCTCAGAGGGAGATATCTTGTGCCTGGCATTGAGATTTCCATTTAATAACCTGTATCTTCTGGCATCAGCATTGTCTACACATGCAGCGTATTTTAGCTCCAACTCCCCTCTAAAAAGAATATATATATTTATATATATTCTTCCTTGGGTTAAAAGTCGTAGGTTTACATATAGCTTTTCCACGTACCCTTGATGTTAAAGAAAGCCACCTGCCGATACCTCATCTCCCATTCCTCTACCCGTCTCCATGTCTGAAACCTTCTGCCCCCAGTGTCCCCTTCTCTAATTTTTTTAAACCACATTTTCCTTTTCTATTAATTAGTTGGACAACTTGGTTGGTTCCATTTCTTAGCTATTGTGGCTTGAGAGGCAGTGGACATGGATGAGCAATGCAACTATTTTGAGTAGTGCTGCAATAAGCAGAGGCATGCAAGTGTTTCTTATATGTTGACGTGTAGTCATTTGAGTATAGCCAAGGATGGTGTATGGTTGGTTTCTATGGTAGATCTAATTTTACGGTCTTTTTGAAAAAGAAGATTGTGTGTGTGTGTGTGTGTGTGTGTGTGTACATGCAAGGAAGTCCGAGGACACCTTTTCCAGAGTTGACTCTTTGCTCCCACCTCTTGAGGCTGGGTCTCTTGTTTGTCTTGGTGTAGTGTGCATATGAGTTCCAGACGATTCTCCTGTCCCCACTTCCTATCTTGCCATAGAAGAGGCTGGGATGATAGTCGTATACCCTCGTGTCTGACTTTGTACATGGCTTTCTGGGGTTGAATTTAGGTATTGTGAGGCAAGCCATCTCCTGGGTCCTGATCTTTGTGTTTTTGAGGAACTCCGCTACTGACTTCTTAGGGACTAGCCTAGTTCACAGTCCCAGCATTGCACTGTGTTCTCTACTGAGCATGCCCTTGCTAGTGAGCATTTGCTGCTTCCGGTTTTCCTAGTGACTGCCATTCTGACTTGCTTGTGTAGTTTTGATTTTTATCCTTCTAATAGCCAGTGATGTTCTGAAACTGATTGTTAGAGGAACTAAATTTAGTGCTTGTAAGCTCTAATTAGAGAACTGGTTTCATTTTGAAAATAGCTTGTACATAGGTTTGTTAAGCCCCTGTGTTGTGCCAAAAAGCTCCATGTATGCATATTTGCTGGGAACTTGGTTTTTGAAAGACTTGAGCAGGGTTATTTTCTGTGCTAAGAACTGATGTGGGAGTCCCCTCTGTGTGCTGTGACTACCATTAATGAATAAAGACATAACTTAGGTAGGCAGGGAAAGCTAGGCTGAATGCTGGGAGAAAGAAGAGCAGAGTCAGAGAGACACCATGGAGCAACCACCAGAGTCAGACATGCCGAAACTTTACCCGAAAGCCAAAGCCTCATGGCGATACACAGATGAATAGAAATGTGTTAAATTAACATGTAAGAGTTAGCCAATAAGAAGATAGAGCTAATGGGTCAAGCAGTGATTTAAATAATACAGTTTCTGTGTGGTTATTTAGAGTCTAAGTGAGTAGGATTGCCAGGAACCAACAAACAGCCTCCCACTACATTTGGTGCACTAACATAGTGAACTAAATCCATGTAAAACCTAAAAAACCTGTTAAGCCCCTGAATTATGCCAAAAAGCCCCATATATGCATATTTTCTGGGAACTTGGTTTTTGGAAGACTTCAGCAGGGTTATTTTCTATGATAAGAACAAAGTATTTTTCTAGGCTTGTTGGTAGGATCTTAAATTTGTATTACACTCCCGAGTAAGTTCAAGGATGATGAATCACAGCACATATAACTTACACATAAAGTGTGGTCCTACAGAAATGAGTAGCTCTGCCTCTTGGGATATGCGGTTGTTTGGAGTAGGACTGGGATGATGCCTAGTTCTTTTTTTTTTTTTTGGTTTTTNGACAGGGTAAGATTCTTATGCTCACTTTCAGGAAAGTCAGCATCGGTTTCCTCATAAGCAGCGGGTAGCTCACTTTTTCCTCTCAGAAGCTCTGCAATGTGAGTTTATCACATGACAGCCTCTGTCCTGGCTTGTGATGCTGCCTTGGCAGTGGACCTGGTTGCTAAGAGTGGCAGCTCTCCATCCTCACATAGTTTCTTCCTACGAACTGTCTTCTCTCCGCAGGTCTGCCAGCCTCAGGCTGATGAGGTGGGAATCCAGAGCCATTACATTCCCACTGCTTTCCCGCTTGCTGCCCCAGCGTTTTGCAAGCTGTTCCACTGTGGTGCATAGTGAGAAGTCCATTTCAGCTGTGACTCACTTCCATAAATTGGTACCCTTATTACCTGTGATAACTGATGCTTTTTTCTTTAACATCTTATTTAAATGTCATTTGAGACTAAGTCAGTTTTACTATCATATTACTTGGGCACAACCTGTAGCCTGAAAAATGTTAACCATAGGACAGTGATCACAGAATTTCTTCCCTGAGGATAGCCCCACAGTTGTAAAAGCTACCAAACTTGAAAGTGCTGTTGTTTGTGTGGTTTACATCTAGTGATGCACTGTATAGTCCCCCTGCCTCAGCAGGTGACAGCTGATCACACAGCCCTCACAGCTCTGAGCTCAGTAAGATCACATTGCTGGCTTGCAATCTGCCATTTACACTATGGAATGGGGAAATACTTTCGGTTGGAATTTTGTCCTATAGAGAACCAATTATTATTCTCCAGCTCCTCTTACTGAGTCCATTAAATTCATCAATATTTACGATATCAGATATTTAAACCAAGAAGCCTTTAAAGTAGAAGTTCACATTGTGTTCCCTTTGGACAACCCTGATACACGTGGGAGTGAAAGAGAAGAGTGACATTGGATGTGATATAGTAAGATGACAGTGAGTATAGCTGTGGCCTCACTCCAGAGTCCTGGAAACACACGGGGGTCTCTCACAACACTCTCCTGTGTGCTGTCACAGTGTGTGAATTAGAAAGTGAAATGAAGAGGTCCTTTCTCTGTGGTCACTGTAGCTTATACCTTCTGTCAGAGTTGTTACCCCTTTGGACTGTCTTTTATTGTTATGTAGTCTGCTGTGGCACTCACAGCTAAAGTATTTCATGGTTCTGCCCAGCTAACAGTTGTCAAAGACTCATTGAATTCAAGGAAGCTCGTTTTGAAGTGCTTAAGTTACGCTCATTAGAGGACAGTCTTTGAAATGTTTATTTCAATTAGAGTTTAAGAGAAAAGGACAAGTGGTTAGAGAAATGTAGTGGGTTTTTGTTTGTTTGTTTGTTTAGGTTCAAGACAGGGTCTCTCTGTGCAGCCTTGACTGGCCTGGTCTCTGTAGACCAGGCTGGCCTCGAACTTACAGAGATCCACCTGAATCTGCCTCCCAAGTGCAGGGATTAAAGGCATGCGCCACCATCTCCCGGCTGAAATCTAGTGTTTCCATGAATATCTAATTTCACCATGAGAGTGTATCTTTCACTGAGATGCTTACAGCTTCTGAAACTGTTGCTTTAGACGATGATGTAGATATCATTGTAACTATGACATCAGAATGACAGAGAGAATTGATTCCACATCCACACTAGAAGTGCTGACTCTTCAGACTTCGAGGGTTTTCAATTTTACTTTGTTCTTTGTTTTCTCCTGTATCCCAGGCTGGCCTTCCACTCACTATGTAGCAGAACTTCTGATCTCTTGCCTCTGCTTCCTGAGTTACAAGCGTGTACCACCACCCTGGCTGTGAACTCACAGCCTGGTGCACTAGGTAACACTGAACAACTGAGCCCCAGCCCCTAGTTTCCTATTCCTTGTTATTCTAGTTGATGATAAAAATGTAGAGAGAGAAAAAGAAAAACCTACTGCCATTCTTTTTAGTTACAGATACTGGAAAGAATGTCAGTTACTCACTAGTCTTTCATATGGGTGACTTGTTCTGGAGAACGACTGTTATTGATGTAGCATTGTACAGAGCACACAGGTAGGCCTGCTACAGTAAGTGTAGGGTTTTTGATGGTTATGTGATGGAGGAGGGTCATCTGTCTATGTGTTACTTTCATTGGTTA
>LOJH01014582.1:7732-23793 GCA_001685095.1 Ellobius talpinus
GTGTGTGTGTGTGTGTGTGTGTGTGTGTGTGTGTGTGTGTGTGTGTGAAGCACACAGGTGGGATAGTAATGGACAGTATTCCAATTGACACTGGGTAAAGTGAATGTTTGCACTCTTACAGTGTTAGTATTATGCATGTGATAGCTGAAGAACTCCATAACTCAGTTTTCTTCTTTTTCTTAAGTATGCATTTTAAATACCATTTTGTAAAGGTAACAGACTTTAATGCATTTTACATATCAAACAAGATATTCATATAGGCTAGATTTTCAAGTGCAGTTAAATAATAAACTGGACCATAAAGTATGAATTCTTTACCTAGCGATGAAGTTACATGAAGAGAAGAGACATAATGGTTGCTCATAAAATATGATTAACCTAGTTGAAGCAAAAGGCCTTAGTACCTTACAAGTGGCGAACTCATTAGTACGTTATAGGGGTTCCACACGAGTGAAGAAATCATGTATAATGGCTGCTCATTACATACCCTATTTATTCCTAGGGTACCTCTCATGAAACTTGTTTTTTCAATCAAATTTCAGCAAGCAGAGGGAAAAAGCATGCTATAAGAATATACCAACCATTTTTAAAAACACCATTACTGTAGAAATTTGTTCTGTATTAATCAAAAGAAACTTAAATCTTAATGATAGAGTCGGTTTGCTGTGACTTCCATGTATGAACAAGCCATTTAACATTGCTTTAAAATGAAGACTTTTATGAAGCAGAACCTTTTGATGGGCTATTTCTATGAGCATCATGCTGGCCTGTTACCTCTCTGCTTTTTATTATTACTATTACTGCATTATAGCTCTGGTTTTGCAATCATTCCTGTGACTTTGGGGAGTATAATTAACAATGCTGGGAGTCAGCTTCATGCTAGTGTTGCCTGTCTTATAACTCAAAGCAAGACAATGCTTGAGAATGTTGGAAGCTCTTTGAAGCATCATGCCCAAGCCCTGAGCTATTACAGAGTACTTAGTACAGTGCCCTTGTATTGTGAGTATTCAATAAATATTAGGTGAAAGAACGGAACTTTGGTTACAGTGGGCTCAACCTTTAACACAGAAGAAATTAGGGTAGGAATTAGTTTTTCCTCTTACGTTTATGATATCTTAAGTGTTATGTGATAATAACTGAAACTCCAAAAAATGTTGTTTCACTACAATAGTCCAAAAATTAAAAAATTTACAAATTCTAATTGTTTTGATGAAAGAACACAAATGATTAATATATTTCTTCACTTGAAAATCTTGTAGAACTTATACTTTTCTCAGTGGAAATTATGTTGCCAGCTTCAAAATTTATTGCAGTACTTCATGATACTATAACATCTGTTGAAAGTATTATAATCTGAATGTAATCTGGAACATACGCTCCTAGACACATTATATTGTTATCAGGGTATTCTTTATTGAAGCTTTTAATTTCAGTTTTTGGTCCTCCTTAAATGTATTATTTCTGTATTCAGTATAAATTATGGAAAACTGAGCAAAATATTTTTATTTTTCATTCAGAATTAAACCAGTCTGAAGAAACCCTTCATGTCAACATTTGTTTTAATTTACCTATTTTTTTATATCAGTCAGTTGTTCATGATTTTTTCATAAGTGTTTGATTAAGTGACAAGGAGAGAACATCTCAATATCAGACAACAGAAATATTTAAGGATGCTCCACTTGTTAGAAGGTCCCAAACCATAAATGGTGTTGTTGGTGGGGGTGGGAAATCCCTCTTATAATAAAGGCAAATTATGTTTGGAGATTAATTTTCAAATCCACAAACGAACAGAAAATAATTTCTTTGGTTTGGGTAAATGGCTTAACTATTTAAAGATGCTATGAGTGGCCTTATTTTATAGGCAACTTAGTAGAGGCCATACAGATGAAAGCATTGGAGCCACGCTTATTGTTTGAACTCAGGTCTATTGTGAATGGTATGACATAGATCACAGAATTTAAACTCTATGGGTCTCAGGTTCATTGTTGGAAAATATGGACAGGTGTGTGTAAGGACTTCATAGATTGTAAATTTTAAATACAAGATACAGAATACAAATTATTAAAGGAGTATTATAAAAATAACTTATTTATCTAAGTGAACAATGAAAACTCCACCTGCAAGGTGGCATGATGAATATGTATTTTTTCATTTCTGTGGATGCATAAAGTATAGACAAATGTAGTAACATTCAAGACATTGTAAACTGAAAGATGTCTGAGAAAAGAAGCATACTTTTTATGTTGAGATTTAACCATTGACCAATTCACCTTTTATCTTTTAGAAAATATTGAGGTTTAGCTTTTTGTAAGGGATTGAATAAGGCCAAATTTTATATTTCTTGAAATGACAAGTCTTATTATTGATATTACATTCCTTAGCCACTGAAGATACAGTAAGGAAACAATTTCAACTAAATCGATGAATTCCTAGTTATAGACATGTAAATTTAAAAAAAAACTCCAAAGGATGAATATCTTATAAAATCCTATCATAAAAGTCAGATAAAGTCATAGGTCTGTAAAGTGTATTTCAGCTTTAACTAAGAGGTTGTGTGAAAACTGATTGAAACAAGATCTCTATTTACATTGACCCAGTTTAACCTCAAGGAAATTATGTCGATCTTTGTAAATTATGTAAAAGACTTTGAGCTTTCGGGAATTCCCCTTCTCCAGACTTCCAGAGCTCTGAGATAACAGACACAAAGCAACCTTACCCTGCTTGGCAAATTATCTGTGCTTCAAATGTTGAATAATAAAATAATTGCTGAAGGTATCACTATCCATGATTTCAAGTTGATTTAAACATGGTATTGCCACAAAACCAGACATGTGATCATTTGAACTAAAATGAGGACTGAAACATAAATCTGCATACCTAGGGACACTAGAATTTTGATAGAGAAGCCAGAAATACAAACTGGAAGGACAAACAACATCTTCAACAAATGATGCTGGTTAAATTGGATATCTGCATGTAGAAGAATCCAAATATATCTGTACTTATCACCCTGCACAAACTCACTTCCAAATGGATCAAAAGCCTCAGCAATAAAATGGATAGAGTGAACCTGATAGAAGAGAAAGTGGGGAACAGGCTTGAACTCATTGGCACAAGAGAAGACTTTCTGCAAAGGACACTGTCATTTAGACAAACTGACAGCCTAGAGACTAGTAAATGATTTTTACCTGCTATAATCTGATATAGGGTTATTATCAAAGATATACAAAAACTCAAAAAATAGATATCAAGAGAACAAATAACCCAACTTTAAAAATGGGGTACAGATCTATACAGCAATTTCGCAATACAGGAAACTCAAATGGCTGAAAAACACAGAAGTGCTCAACATCCTTAGACAGCAGGGAAATGCAAATCAAAACTACTTTGAAGTTTCATCTCTAACTTGTCAGAGTGGCCAAGATCAATTCAGTATAACAAATGACAAGAATGTGGAGTAAGGGAACACTCTTGCATTGCTGCTGGGAGGGTAAACTTCCATAGTCATGGAAATCAGTGTGGCTGCTCCCCAGGAAGATGGGAATTGAACTACCTCAAGATGCAGCTATACCACTTTTGGGCATGTATCTAAAGAATGTTTCATTCAATCACAGAGACACTTGCTCACCATGTTCATTGTTGCTCTATTCATAACAGCCAGAAATTGGAAACAGCCTAGGTACCCCCCAACAGAAAAAGGAATACAGAAATATGATAGAGTATATTAATTCAGCCATTAAGAAATTGAAATCATGAAAATTTAAAGCAAATAGTTGAGACAAGAAAAACAATCATCCTGGAATTGGTGTTCCAGACCTAGAAAGACAGAGGTATATTGGAAGGCATGGTTGACTGTTCAAAGTTGCAGTCTCCCATGACCTGGAAGCTTTTTTCAAAAGCCCAGTAACATGGAAACTTCCTTCCTACACAGTAGAACTTCCTGTCTTTACCTGCCCTTATCTGGAGAATATCCCTGGGGCTAGGGGACTGACCTTATCTAAAAGCTGTCTTTAAGCCAAATGCCCGATTTATTACTAGCTTCACTTGGCACAGAATCCTGCTAGAAGACTTGTGCTAGGAGCTCTGTTATAGGAAGCAACTGCTACACACTAAGCCTTGTGATAGGAGCATGCCACTTAACGCAAATCCAGGTTTGTCCCCAGGCTCCCCAATCTTCTATATTCTTTAAACTCTTGAATAAAGTTGAGCTGATTCACCAAAGTCTGTCTCCATCATGACCACAGCCCTCGGAACCCTATGCCCGGCTTCTGTTCTCTCCACCCTCATGGACCAATGCATCCAATGATCCTGAGGGAGAAACAGAGCCATGACAGTTTGTTTGATTTTATGTGGCTATTAGCCATTAAGTCACTGATAACCAGACTATAATGTGGTTATAATGCATAACCACAGAGGGTAGGTTTGGAATAAGGGACCATTAGTAGACATATCTCATTAGGAAAGGGAAGTAGTATAGTTATGGACTGATTGAGGGATCTGGAATATGAAGATCAAGTAGGGAAGGAAAGGGAAGGAAGGGAATGCAAGGAAGGACAGCTATAATTAAAAGCTATATGAGGAGTAGTGTGGAAATATAACACAGTAGAAGCTTACTAAAATATATGCACTTATGAAGGTAATCTAAATGAAACCTCCAAAAAAAATGGAGGAAACAGAGCCCCAACTGGACATCTTTTGTCACCAAAAGAAGCTTCCATTGTTGGGATTGGGTTACAAATCTTTGAATTTTTGACCAAGGATGTCCTGTAGAAATCCCCAAACAACCCATGCTGTGGCAAGACTATAGGTTTCTCTTCAAATCCTGATGTCAAGGCCTGATAGCTGGAGACAACACTTTCACAACTCATTGAACACAGAGGATTCAAGCTGCATATACAGCTTTCAGCCCAATTTTTCTAGAGTTTTTGATACAGAAAGGTACTCGGTAGAAGCTAAGAAAAGATAAATGTAAACACTAAGCCAGACACAAACCCTTTTGTCTATAATGCTGTTCTGCCTTAAAGATATTCTGGGGCAATGGTGATACAAAACAAGTGCAAAACAAAACAAAACAAAACAACAACAAAAAAACAGTACTCATTGTATTTAAGCCCCTGTGGAGTTTTTTTTAAAAAAAATGGCCCCCAAGTGTGTCACTGTGGGGTGGGCTTTGAGGTCTCTTATTCCCAAGCTTTCCTCAAGATGACAGTCAGTTAACTTCCTGTTGCCCACAAGATGTAGCACTCTCAGTGCCGACCAGCACCACCTCTGCCTGCATGCCCCTATGCTCACCATCAAGATGATAATGAACTGTACCTCTGAAACTATACTCCAATGAAGTTTTATAATGAAAAGTAACAAATTGAGCATGGAAAATTACAAAAAGTACATACTGAGCAGAAAAAGAGTAACAGGGAAGTGGGGTGGAGCTAAAGCCTATGTCCAAGGAGATAAACAGATAAAGACATGGGATAAAGCAATTGGTGACCTTATGGCAATATCCTACCCAGCTAAATTTTCAAATTGTAGAAAAAAAGTTTTTAAAAAGTTTAGAGCTTGGTGTGGTGGTGCACACCTTTAATCCCAGCACTGGGAAGGCAGAGGCTGGATCTCTGAGTTTGAGGCCAGCCTGGTGTAAAGATTAAGTTCAAAGAGAGTCAAGGTTAGGCAGTAAAGGGAAACAGAAAGCTGGTGAAGATGAGATTAAACAAGGGGCCATGTTCCATCCCCAGTCAGCACTGAAACTTGGCAGCTTCAGCCATGTGATTCTGACTTTAGAGTTAATGATAAAATAATTGGGTTATAGAAGTTGCCCCCATTCCCAAGGACAGCTGATGAGGCCAGGCAAGTGTCGAAGTGTCCCTATATGTAGGCTGAGTAGAGAGGCCATCCATTGTAAAAAGCTGTGAAGTTGCATCCTGGATTGCCTTGGAGAACACAAGATGTTAGGAGAAGAACTGTTAACAGGGAGTTGAACCAGCCCAGGAGAAAGAAATGTATTTCAGTCAACAAAGCGGAATGGAATTGGAAATGCAGAGAGGGTTTTGACATCAGACACAGAGATGCAGTTTGGAGTTTGTCCAGCTGGATTTTGGTCTTGCTTTGGTCCAGCATTTCCTCATTATGCTCCCTTCCTTGTGTTTTGGAATGGTGATATATATCCTGTGCCAATATTTGGGAATTCTGGGATCTGCCTCTTTATTTTGATTTTTACAGGGGGATTACAGTTAAGAGATTTCCATGTGTCTCAGCAGAGATTTTGGACTTTCGACTTTTAAATATTGTTGAAACTGTGATAGACTATGGAGAGTTTTGAGGTTCTACTTCATGCATTTTTTTGCATTATGATATGGCTATAAAATCTTTGGAGATCAGGAAGTAGAATGTGGTGGTTTGAAAGAAAACAGCTCCCAAAGGTAGTGGCACTATTAGGAGGTGTGGCCTTGCTGGAGGAAGTGGGTCACTGTGAGGTGGCCTTTGAGGTTTCTTTTTCTCAAGCTTCCCTCAGTGTGGCAGTCAGTTGACTTCTGTTGCTTCTGAGTCAAGATGTAGGACTCTCAGCTGTAGCACATTTGCCTGCATGCTGCCTGTTGATAACAGACTGAACCTCTAAAACTGTAAGTGAGTGACATCAACTAACTATTTTAGCCATTAGAGTTACTGTGGTCATGGAGTCTCTTCACAGGAATTAAAAAAACTCTAAGACAGTCCTACTTTATAAGATGGACCCCAGACTTGGCCACTTATGCATGTAACCGCAGCACTGGGGGCATGGAGACGGACAGATCCTGAGAGTTGACTGACCAACCAGCTTAGGCAAAACAGTGAGAGTCAAGTTCAGTGAGAAACTCTGTCCCCAAAATACATAACTAAAAGGGTAAGAAGTTATAGAAGAAAACACCCATTGTCTTACTTTGGCTGATATATGTCTGTGCATGGACCAACATATCTACACAAGGACAGAAACTGTAAAGACACACATATCATATACATACTCTCTTATCATACTTTCTTTGGAATGCCAGCCCCCAAATAATGAAATGGAGACTTCTTATTCATTAATGAAAACTTGGCATTTAGCTTAGGTATATTACCAACTGGCCCTTATAACTTCAATTACCTGTTTCTGTTAATCTACGTTCTGCCACGTGGCTCTTTACCACTCCTACATTCTGTACATTCAACTTCCTCCAGGGTCTTACTGGTGTCTCCTCAGCACCTAGATTCGAACCCTGAGTTTCTCTTTTTAAAAGTCAAGCCTATTCTCTCCTGCCTAGCTATTTGGTCATTCAGCTCTTTATTAAACTAATCAGGTGCCTTTGGCAGGTGAGGCAAAATATAGACATGTTTTCATGCAGTGTAAACAAATATCCCGCAACAACCATATATATGCACAGGCATACATACACTTGCAATCATATACATACCAAAACAAGCAAGCCAACAAGCCAAAAAGTCCTGTCTCATTTCTTACATTTCTCATGGCTTTACAGATCATCTTATCTTTATTTTATCATTTTATTTTCATAGTTATCATACTGTTTTTCCAAACCTTCACCATAGTTATGTCTCAGTAACAATAACTGTCAGAATAAACCACAATGCCCCTCATGTAACGATCGGATCCTATTTCTGATAGTGTTTAATAGCTCCCAGTTGATTCAGGATGAGGCTGTAGCTTCTTATGAAGACCTCATCAAGCCCTGCACAGCCTCTTTTCTGCTAACCCCAGTAGTCCACTTCTGACTGTTTCATCCACCCATACTATTCACTGCAACCACTTTGTGATTTCCAAATTAGAGACCACCTTCAGCAACATTCTAAGTCCTGGGGGACATTCTTTCTTCGAGAATGCCACCTTATCAATTCATTAAAAAATACTCATATTCTTAATCAAAAATAATGTGCAACTGGAATGGTAAGATGGCTCAGTGTTGAAAATCATTGAATGCCCTTCCACTGGGATCTATTCCTAGCTCCCATAGAGTAATTTACAATCATTTGTAACTCCAGTTCCAGGAGATATGATGACTTCTTCTGGCTTTAGCAGGCACCTGGCCCAGGCACAGTGCACAGACATAGCAGGATAAACACTCGTACACAATAAGTAAGATGAACAATTTAAAAGCACAAAACTAGTAGCTTACCATTTGGTATAATGCCATATTTTGTACACTTGAATGAAATTCATTTATTCCGTATTTCCTAGGTGGTCCCTACAGGCTAAGGTTCTAGGTTAACAAGTGAAATGCTTCATTGAACAAATATTAGATCCACTTTTGTGGAGTCAGCATTCAATGTTCAATTATATTTTAATATGATCTGTTACTGATTGATTGGAATTAAAACTTTTATCATTTACAACAACAAAACAAAAGAAAATCTTTTTAAATGAAGACTATGCTTATGTTTCCTGGCTACAAAGACACAAATAGTCTTTGTGTTTTTCTAAATGGCTCAGGCAGATTTCTAGCTAGCTCTAATATCTTAAATTAACCCATTTCTAATTAATGTGTGTATTACCACGAGGCTGTGGCTTACTCATAAGATTCTGGCATCTTTCTCTTTTGGCAGCTACTTGGCATCTACCTGATTCTGACATCTTTCTTCCTGCATACAGTTTAGTTTTCACACCTAACTATTTCTACCCTGCCATAGGTGTAAGCAGCTTTTTTATTAAGTAATGATAATAAAACATATGCACAATATACATATTCTTAGCTAGCTAGCTCTTATATCATAAATTAATCCATTTCTATTAATCTGTGTATCTCCATGAGGCTGTGGTATACCAGTAAGGTCTGGCATCTTTCTCCTTCAGCAGGAATATGGTGTCTGCTTGACTTTGCCTTCTTTCTATTTCCATTCCGTTCAGTTTTCCCACCTAGCTATATTCTGCTCTACCATAGGCCAAAGCAGTTTCTTTAGTAACCAATATTAATAAAGCATATTGACAGCACACAGAGGCTAATTCCACATCAAATCTTTATAATTTTTAAATCTCAAAGAGGTTTTTATTTTTTTATTTTTTATTTTTATTTTTGTTTATTTATTTAAAGGCTTTGAATGCTCTTGAGTTTTGGGCATTTTGCTTATAACTTTGCTTGTTTGTTGAGTAAATCAGTTGCCTACTGTAACATTGGTCCCCACTGCATAGTTCCTGAAACTCAGGTGGACCCACTGACCTGGCATTTGTACTTTTTGGATGAATCCCAGGTGTTTTGTCTTCAATAAACACTCCTCTCTAAACTTACCAGCTCTGCTGTATCACAAATGTGTTCAAAATATGTTCATCCCATTTATCTTAAGCCAATATCTAGAGTCCTTACTCTGGGTTTTTTGTTCCTTTGTTTTGTTTCATTTTAACAATATTGTATATGATATATGCCATTGTTAACCATCTCATCTTCCTGCTCTCTCACGCCTAGTCACATTAGCTTTCATTCTAGGACCTTTGAACTTGTTGGTATCTCTGCTTGAACACTTTGCTTCACCTGCTGAGATGACCTCATTGGCATGTTTTAATGTGTGAGGACCTACATTCTGAAAGTCTTTCATAGCCACTCTCTTCTCCAGGCTTTCATGCTTTACCAAGGTAGCTATACCTTGATAGCATGTCACTTATTTGCTTTGTTCATTGCTCATTCTAGTCACAACAAAGTAAACTATACAAAATCTTATCTCCCATGTTGACTTTTAAAATTGTAGTAAGTTGTAAACTAACTGAAACATAATAAATGTTCAAAACTATACTTTGAATGAATGAAACTTATGGCACTAGAGAAATCAGGTTTTGCTCTCTGGAGTCTTAGCCTCATTAATAAAAGAATTTAAGAACGGACTCAAAGGGAAATTCAAGGACTATTTATTGGAACTTAAAGGAACACCTCAGGGCAGACAGGTTGTAAATCTTGTAAACCACCTGGAGAAAAAAGGAAGACCAGAGAGAGAAAAAGACATGCCCTTAGCATGAAAGTCAGCCAGCCATATGGATGACATGAAATCATGTAGCAGGCATGGGGCTTAGAGAAAGTGGAAAAGAAGTCCAAAATGCCAGAGAAAGAATATTTGGTTCTGGTCAGCATCAAAAAGAAAAGAAAAAATCCAAAGGAAAAGAAAGAGGAAAGTTTACATCTTTCTGACTACATTAGGGAGTGGAATTTCTGGGATGGAAAGGTTTATTATTTCATTAAGAAGCTAATTAGTTCTCCTATCTCTTTAGCCTGATTTAAGATAAACCTGTCTTCTAAATGGAGGGGGTGCTCCCTAGACCAGGTGATTGGCTGGCTAAAATGAATCAATTCTAGAAGGAGGAGACAATCAATGCCAAGTCTCCACCAGAGGTAGATTTTTATTTTATTTTGACTGGCAGGTTCCAGCTTTCCACTAACAGACCTTTAATGCTACATTCCAGTAACACAGTGTAAATTCTTCAATGCTTCCTCAACCAGCATTCATGGCACTCCAGTATTTTCTACTATACACTCCACTATCAAAAAACAGATACCATGTCTTATTTATCCATCTTAATCTTTAGAATACATTGGCACAGGATATGTGTAGCATCTATGATGAGAAACTGTGTTTGAGTGTGTTTCACTTTGCAAGGTACTGTACTACGTACTTAAAGATTTTTGGTTCTTGTTTTTAATCACTGGTGAAATGGGAGAAATCAGTTAGACATTCCTAATGTAGACCACTATTTCCTTGGCTAACTCTGAAGATATTCTTTGTGCTTTTGGCAGTTTTGTCCTTGTTAGAGACAAGAGATTAAGACTCGTTTATATCAAAATACCTTTGACTGGGCTAGGGATGAGAAGATGTCCTTATCTTTCTCCTGTAAGTAAGCACCCCAGATTGAAACTATACATAGGATAAGAAATGATCAAACTAGTAGGCTTCTAGACTCCTGGGAAATGGGTGACATGGACTAACCAATTCATCCCATTCTATGCTCTATCTTGTAAAGCCAGATTAACTCATAGTTAGGATCCCTCTCTTGTTACACATTAGTGTTGTTTCTTTCCAGTAAGTTCCAAGTTTTATTATTTGATAATAAAATTTTTCTAAACTTATCCTCCTAGTGTCCATAAATTTCATTCTTTGAATTCTAGGGATGAGAACCTGAAAGACATTGGCTCGGTAGAAATTTTGTGTGGCCTTAACTCCTGAATTAAAATGCATCTGAAGCTAGAGAGACTCTGTGGAACTCAAGAACACCACTTTTCCATTTCCCAACTCTTCATAGAACCAAAATAAACAAACAAACAAATAAGATTTTCTATTGACATTTGCCGTAGATACTCCTCTATCACAGGAGTATCTTGTGATACATTGTAGATGCATGGTGCCCTTTATATTTAATTAGAATGAATCTTATTTTGCATTTACCAAATTACTTATTTCCCTATTAAATCATTATACAAACTTACAGAGACTTTTTTTTATTGAAAATATATTTCTTATACAAAATAATTTGGTTAATTTTTACCTGAGACAATTCCTCCCAGATCCTTTCCACCTCCCTACATACCAAAATTTATGTTCTTTTTTTCTCTCTTTAGGAAACAAACAAAAGAAAGAAAGCAAAACAGAAAACACACACACAAACAGAAACCAAAACATTCAAGCAAAAAACCAATAAACCGAAAACTACCCAAGTAAAGCAGTACAAAAGTGACACTGAGTTCATTTTGCATTGATCACCTACTTCTAACCATGGTGCCTATCCTGAAATATGGTTAGAACATCTAGTGAAACTCCACCAAAGAAAAACAATTTTTCCTTTGCCAACAGGTATCAATTGAAGATAGTTTTTTGAATAGGGGTGGAAGTCTATGCCCACTTCTCCCTCTCAGTTCTAGGACTCTGTCTGACTAGAATCTATTCAGGCCTTGTATGTGTGGCCAAAGTCTCTATGAATTCATATGCATATCAGTCAAACTGCAGTACTCCAGACTTTTGTCATAATAGTCTTAAATTTCAAGTTTTCCTTTGTGGTTAGTGGTGGTTCTGGAACAAGTCCTTCTTTTCTTCCTTATTTCTTTCCTTCCTTTTTTTAATTCAACCATCATCTTTGTTCTCTCCAAGCTATAGGGGCAGTGTTGGTTATCTCTTGCAATGAAACTTTTTATGAAACTGAAGTACCAAGGATGCTTATTTTAGAGAGGCGAAAACAATAAAGTTCTTCCCCAACCTTTTAACACATGGTAACATCGTCGAAGATCCATTTCACAGAAGAGAACATTTTCTATAGCTGAAAAGCTTGCAAACATTATCAATCATTAAAACATATATTCAAGACATATCTGTGGTCAACATGAACCTGAAAATGTAGCTGTGATATTTCCAAATTATCCAAGGACCATAGAAACAATTTTGAGGGGGCTCTTCTAGTCCTCAATCGTCTTCCGGGTGAGTTACTCATTATTATGCAAAGCATGTGGGAAGAGCTCACTTTGACTTTTGTTTTCATCATTACTAGTGTGAAGGCAGCATTCTCTTAAAACTTTCCAGGCCTGTCTGGAACAAATAAACTTAACTGTTAGTAATTGGCAACCTGATGCTCAAACAAATTATCTGCACCTATAATATCAACTAATAGAATCAAACTTTAATATAATGACATTTACTAATAGGAAAAAGAATGTACTACTATTTACTTATGGCTTATTAAAAAACTTCTAAAATAAAAGTTCTATACTGTGTCTTAAGTAGTTGGCAGTGGTTGCATAATGTTGAACTGAACAATATATAAATTATAATTCTATATTAAATACAATTATAGCTATATAATGCATTTGAAAACTTATTTGGGTAAATTATATATTAAAGAAACAACGTGTGGCAATAGTAATTTTCTAATAGGCCCTTTCTCCTCACAACTATACTATTTTATTTTACTAACGTATAAAATAATAAACTACTTGGATATCTACTTGCATACCACAAAAGATAGCTATAATATGAACTAGTACATCACAGTTTATTATTTTATAAAATAACATGTAAAACATACATTGTTTATTGAAATATGGACATATATTTTAAAATCCAGTGATGCATGTAACAAATAGGGATTTATGTTGAAGTAGCAACAGCTGTGTGTGTGGCAGGGGTGCAAGTGGGCTAGTAGAACTTGATCTTCAGAGAGCAGAAACAATGTTAATGTATACTCTGCTCTGCCCTGGAATAGAAAGGTCAAGAATGCACAGCTGTTGAATGAAGTCCTGAGATGTCAAATCTGGATAGACTGGGTGACTTTCAATTGTTGATATCAAGCTCCACAAAGCTAGGAAAGACTAGGTGGTGAGAAGTTTTCCCTTTCCATGCAGTTTGGTAACACTCTTGACCCACACATTTAGCACATGGCCCATAAATGTGGGTTTATTTAAATATAGGACTCTTCTGGCCCTAGCTTCATTGGCAGTTGCAGGTGGTAACATTTCTACCCTGAGAGAAAGTAAAATCAGTGTCCTTTAAGGCAAAGGGTGGGGGTTTTAATGAGGGTGAGTCATAACACCCAGAGAGGAAAACCCATTTATTTTTATTACACAACACTTTAAATCGGGACTGTTTTTAAAAGGCCAAATGACAGACAGGGGCCAAGATTAGATGCATCCTTAGTAGACAGCTGGCAGTTCCTGCCAGCATGAAGATTTAGAGTCGTGAAGCTGGTAAGAAATAGTCAGTGATCCAGAGAACTGGGAGGCACAGGAAAGAATAATAATAATAAAAAAAACAAATTTCCTAAGAAATTTAAGAAGCAAGGACTAAAAAAGGAAAGAAATAACAGAGAGAAGGAAAACAGGTCACAATAATTTCCCCCAGGAATAAAATGTATGACACGAGCTTTTGCATTAAATCAGATATTTCAGAATTCGAGGGAGGACGAAAGAAGCCAAACTGTGGGAACAATGTGGCCATTGTGTCAGGGAGGGCTCAGATTAAAAGGTACTGAGTCATTTTCCAAACCCACTAACAGAATGGTCTATTATTGCTGTAAAATGTACTTGCTTCTAGGAAAAAGGAATTAGACTCCCCCCCATTTCCCATTCAGTTACAGCAGGGTACTTCATAATGAATCAACTAAAGTGCAGAGAGTAGATAACTCCTTTGCACTGTAGCAAAAGTCAACTCCAAGACTTACCAAGTGATGTTTTCTCACTGGATACCGGGCATCACTGAAGCCAGCTCACTGTTGAATCTTTCTAAAAGTCATCAGCCTTTTTCTAGCTCAAAAATGACGATTCTGTCTGTTTATCTTGTCACATATGTCACAGCTCTGCACTTTGAATAAGTAACAACTTAGTGTGTTCACAGGGTTTTGGGCATCTTTTTAAGAATGTATTTGATTATTAAGAATAAACATAAGCTTCTACCCAAAACTCAAACAAAGGAATATCTCTGTCCCTTATATAGGTGCTGTACTTCTCTGAGATATTCCAAAAGTTGATGGAGGGATAGATCACATAAACATAGTCAATATAGTCGTCTTAATACCATCTGCACAATTTGAAGAAGAGAACTGTGAGTCACAGTTTCTGGCCCTGTATTTGGAGCAAGACAGACTGACTCTATCAGATCCTTGGGGTTGCAGAGATGTGATACCCCAGTCTTGTCAGTAACAAAACACAACAAAACAAAACAACAGCAACAACAAAAAACTGCTTGGAGCTCAATAGAAGCTTGGTAGATTCTTGAGGGAGAATTTTTAATGACAATTGATAATCACTGCATAGTAACAAAATTGCTGCTGATCTTACATCTACCTATAAAGTCAGAAGAATGTTTTCTAACAGGCTGAACTTTGTGTTGATGGATGGTCAAAATTAAAAAAAGTTGGGGGCAGATTGAAGGAATGAAATAGTGAATGCAACTTAAAAACAATTGTTAACTTAAATCATGGGGTAGATACCTACTTTCTTATATTGTTAGGTGATAATTTTTCAGAAGTACTTAAAATAGTTTGGTTTTTGTTTTGTTTTTTTCAAAACAGGGTTTCTCTGTAGCTCTGGAGCCTGTCCTGGAACTAGCTCTTGTAGGCCAGGCTGGCCTTGAACTCACAGAGATCCACCTGCCTCTGCCTCCTGAGTGCTGGGATTAAAGGCATGTGCCACCACTGCCTGGCAAAATGTTTGTTTTCATAAAGCATTTTCTTAGAAAGAAAAGATCTCCTGAGTAAATGGGGAGCATGGGGACCATGAGAGAGGGTTGAAGTAGAGGGGAGAGGGAAGGAGAGGAGCAGAGAAAAATGTATAGCTCAATAAAATCAATTTAAAAAGCATTTTCTTTTATATTGGATATTTCCATAAATAACTTCTAATATATTTATTCATTAGCAAACATAGTGAGACTTTATTAATTAAAAGAAATTAAATTAAAACAATATGACTTGTTTCCTATGAATTATATATCAATAAACACATAAAAATCCTAAAAGTTATATATGTACATATGTAAATACATACATATAATTCAAAATTATATATAATTCAAATATACATAGTACAAGGGATTGAATAAATTTGGGGAGTGGAGATTTGCTAAAAACTAACAATTTCAAGGCTATTTTGTATGAAGAGTTTTCAGTTTTCAGATCAGTATCTCAACTGTCAATAGTGAGATACAAAATTTAATTATTGCACATTTTTTCACTTTTGTTTTTTATTGAGCTATATTTTGTACCCCACTGTGTAAATGCATGACATTTTCCTTATCTATTCTTCAGTTGAGGGACATCTAGGTTGTTTCCAGTTTATGGCTATGACAAGCAATGCGACTATGAACATAGCTGAGCACATATCCTTGTGGTACCACTGAGCATCCTTTGGGTATATACCCAAAAGTGATATTGCTGTGTCTTGAGGTAGGTTGTTTCCTAATTTTCTGAGAAATCGCCATACTGATTTCCAAAGCAGCTGTACCAGTCTTCACTCCCACCAGCAATGCAGGAGTGTTCCCTTTACCCCAACATCCTCTCCAGCATAAGTTATCATCAGTGGCCATTATCTTGGCCATTCTTACAGGTGCAAGATGGAATCTCAGAGTTGTTTTGATTT
>LOJH01014583.1:0-22394 GCA_001685095.1 Ellobius talpinus
CCTTGAACTCACAGAGATCTGCCTGCCTCTGCCTCCTGAGTGCTGAATTAAAGGTGCGCGCCAACACTGCTCCATAAGATGAGGTATTTCTATGTGGCCTGGATGTATTGTGCAGGCTGACTTTGAACTCGTGATTCTCTGCCCCAGTCTCTCAGGTGCTGGGGTTGTAGGTAGGCATCCTATGACTGACTGACTTCCATGCCCCAATTTAAAATACCATGTGCATGCCCCTGTGTTAAGTACCATAAGTCCATTATCACATCTGACTCTCCAATGTTCCATCTTAAATTTCAACTAATAGTCCTCTTTTCTATGCACTTCTCTGTTCCACGGCTTCAACTACTGCCACCATACTTAATCATCAAATGAGGATATCTCCATATCACTAGTTCATAGCACCAATAGCTCAGTTGCTATTTCCCCATAGATCATCATCACCACCCTCTAACTCAACATCTCTGAAACTCTCCCCCACACTGTGTATTGCATCACTATCTTTGCCATCGCTTACACTTGGGTGTTCTTTTTGTCTATTTTCCCATAGTACTTCTTGAGGTCTAATGACTGCGATGGGCTTCCTGGGGGCAGAGTGATTTTCCTGATTCCAGGAACTTTGCTCTTAGAGGCACTATCCTTGGCAGTCTGTCATATATGTCTCCCCTGTGTCATTCTGGGGACCAGTTGCCCACTGAGTTGAGTCTACATCCTTATTCTCACTCCACTTTTCTAAGTCTATCCATGTCATCTTTATAATCTTTTGGTATTTTAATGTATAGTCTTTGTCCTAGTGAAGCTCAAGTCTTCTGTCATTTTAACCTCCAAGTCCCTTTTTAATGGTCCCTTCGTCTAGACTCTTTACCGTCCCAATTCTTTTCACATGAAAAATCCAAAGCTTAAGTCTGAATGTATTTTCATATATCTGTAGACCTGGAGCCAGTGATACTTAACATGTGGGATGATGAACTGGAGGCCACCCTGGACTCTAGAGTAAGACCCCAATCCCTCTCTAATAAAAATAGAAAGAAAATCCCAAGGCTCAGAAAGGATACATTGATGATTGGTGATTTGAGGTCACAGATGTTAAGCAGTTGAGCTGGGTTTAAACTATTCTTCTGATCTCCAAGAACGTGTTATTTTTCTTTAGCTACTTTGGCTTGCTTCAGAGTCATATGACTGTAGCTGAATTTCCCAGATGGAAACTCAAATTGCATTTGTGTTGCACCTGCCTGGTGATAATCTACCAGTCCAGGACGGCATTAGCCTTTGAAGACTGTCTCCCTTAGATTGGAGCTCAGCCACAGCAAATTAAGACATTAATACTTCCAGCCAAATTCATCTGCAAAATATGGCTCAGTTTTAATATTTTTTCAGTCTTTAGTCCTGGAAAAGAAACCTAAAAAATCAAACAAGATGAATTATTTCAAAGTTACTGAGCTTCAAGTTCAGTCATGGGGGGATGTCCTAGGTTTGTACTTAAGCTTCAACCCAAAGTTCCAGTGTGACTTTTTTTATGATTCTAAAAAAGGAGCTGGTAGCATATGTTCAAGCTGAGCAAGTGACTAGGATGCCAATAGCATGTTTTTGTAAACTCTTGACTATGGGCTCCCTATGCAAATAAGACTTCTCTGGGTCTTGCTTTTCAAATGGGGACATGACCTTTAGTTCAAAAAGATATCAAAGATCATCACACTCTTAGTCAGTCTTTTAAGAATTCTTAAAGTGTATAGATATGAATTTTCTGGTTAAAAACAAACGAAACAAAGCAAAACAAAACAACTGGTAATTTTCTAAGTAAAAAGCAAATGTCTCCAACTTCATTTTCTCCCAGAATAAAGGAAAGGAACAGTTGTTTATTTCTATCCTTTCAGGGCTATTAATGGATTAATGATGCTGGTGAGCATTATTTTAAAATTTTAGAGATATTATTTGCATAAAACCACACATAGAGGGTCCCAAGGTCCCCAGGTTTTATTACTAGTGCATATGACAGCCCTTCTTGTCACTTATTTACTCAGCCTTATTGTTACCACCACATTGTTTTCTATCAGGAGAAACAAACAAAAAACCCAGATTCTCAGAATGAAAAAAAATCTCATTCTATTCAAGCTGTGCTCATGGCGCTGATACATCCTAAAAGAGAAGCTGGAACTCATAGTTGTTAAAACCTGGCTCCAGGGTCTTCTACTCTTTTCCCTATGAGTTCAGTGCTTTGGCTCTAGAAATTCATTGCTGATAGCAGCAGAAGGTGTGCCAACTTCATTCCAAATCTCCATGCCATATCGGAAAAGTATCACATGTTAAACATACAACATCATCAATGGAAGAAAAACATGCTTATCTTACAAACAGTACCACTGGCCACTCTTCCTTTTACTATTTCAGCACCTACTATGTGTAAAACCTTCTGTATAACTAGGTAAGGGAGATTTGAAGCTGAACAAGGCAGTGTCTGCCCCCAAAGAATTTATAACCCAATACAAACTTGTTGTACTGTCAATGATCTGTTTCACATTTGTTAACTGAATTATTTTGTGCCTTTTCCTTTTATCCATACAACGAAGAACTAATATAATACTAAATTAACAAAGTGGTATATTAGAAGGTTAGATACTATGCAATAAAAAGTGTGGTGTGGAAATTCAGGAACACAAGCCGGAGAGTTATCGCAACCTTACATAGAGTAGTCAGCTTTGCTGTCTAAACAGTCTTGGGGATGCTCACGAGCCTTCCTGATGCATTTTCTCTGTGCTAACAGGGCAGACTGTTGGAGAAGAGTAAAGACTACAGAAATGGCCCATCCCTTCCTGGCTTTGCTCTTTCCTTTCCTTTTAGTTGGAACCAGATAAGTCACCTAGAACTTCTCCCTGTAGCCACCCTATGTAGATATCAAGGTATTGAAACAAGGTTTGTCCACAGTGAGATATTTCTTAAGTGTGGAAAAGACAAATTGGCTTTCAAAAAAGTGTGTGCACAATGCCAAGGTACTCATTAACATTTTTATATTGATTTTATATTGAAATGATAATCTTGCGCATTGGGGTAAAAATATATTTAAAATTACTCTTAGTCAGCTGACCTTTTTAATATTTAGCTACCACAAAATTTAAAAGTCTACATGCAGCTCAAATGGTATTTCTCTTGGGTAGCACACATCCAAAATTTGAAACAGGAGTGTTGTCATTAGTTTACGCATTGATTTTGCTTTGCTGGGTAAGTTATTTGTAGTCTTCCTGGCTGTCTTTCATCTTCCTCAAAATCCTTTCCTCTGTGGCCTTGGGTCAAGCAAAGCAAGCATGGGATCTGCATTTCTAGAACTGAGGAGACCCTAGGGCCATCCTAAGTGTGATGTTTGTGACAGATGGGTAAAGAAAAGGAATTTAAGGTTCTGGGACAGAGCAGAGGTACACAGGGCCGCATTTTGGTAACTGTAAGGTAACCATTTTGATTATGTTGTTTTGCCAACGAAGATAGATTGGTTTGTAGTTTTTCTTCTGAACTTAAAAATAATGTACATGATAAGTCAGGGAGATACTGGTACAAAACAGGAACTATTTTGTCAAGCCACCGACAATTAGGGAGATCAACAAATTTTGAAGGGTCAGATTTAACATATAAAAGAGAAAGGCCTACATAACAGACACGTAGCTTTGGTCTTGTATACATTCAGGATATAGCATAGGCCACATTCAACACTGAGCTTGAAACAATTTGCATTATAGATTCCCAAGTTTCCTGAATCTTATTTTACAAGGTATTAAGAGCCAGGGCAGATGCTAAAGATTGCTCAGCTACCTTTCTTCAAGCAAACAAAAAGCCAAATCCTCTAGCTCAGGGAGTTTTCAGTTCTCTTGATGCCGATTCCCCAGGACAGCATAAATCTTATTGACTGACTACAGATTCCACCGTGTCCCCTGGGATCCCATTTCAATATTTTATCGCTGTAATAGGAAAGGAAGTCTTGCTTGGGCATGATTGAAGCCAGAGTTCTTTATTCAAGGCAATTTTTTTTCTTCCTTTTATTATCTTCCCCACCTCCCTCATTTTTGTTCATGGAGGGTAATTGACGAACATTAGTCTTTTAAAAATTTTTCAAGTATGCAAGCTGCTGGAATGTAATTTACCCCTTCTTCCCGTCACTGTAGGAACCGCAAAGTTCTGTGCCGTCGTGCCGTGCTGCTGTCTGTGCTGTCTGCAAAGCAACTACCTTGAAAATCCTTTACTGAGTTTTCTTCCTCTTGCCCTATCCTCTCATTTATCAAGGTCACTGGAAATGTGTTTTTTTCTTTGATTTCTTTCATCTCACCACATAAATGTGCTCTTTGCTCTTAAGCGTGTGGTGTTAGAAAGCTGTAAACTATGGCCCTACTGAAGCACACCTTCAATAGGCAGCTAGGGGAAACGAGATTGCTCCAAAGAACACAGAAACAAAAGGACAAAGAGTGCCAGGCCATGAAGAAATCAGTGGCTGACCATCAGATAGGAGCTGCACAAGGGAGTGAAAAAGATAATGTTCACTGGGAAGACCAAATTATATTGTATGTCCAAATTCTATAACCTGGATGCTCTCAAACAACAGGTTATTTATAAGTTCTCTGTTTTACTCAGAGTACGTAATCTTTTTTTTTCTTTTTTTAAAGAATGGTAATAGTAACTCTTGTTCAGGTCCCAAAGTCTTAATTTTCTCTATAGATCCTTAGTAGTTTGTTCAGTCTAACTCTAGCTGTCTTACTGAGACACAGACAACATTTTAAGTGTAAGAAATATTGTCTTGTTTTGTTGGTCAGAAGAATCATTGCTTTAACAAAAATGTAGAATGCTCATGAGTGAATTGTTTATTGGTAAATCAGTCATCTTGGGTGGGAAAGGATAGGTAATATTGCTTTTTATGACTATTTGATTGGAAAATAACAATTTCTAGAAAGGCAAATGATAATTCCAAATGTCTGTTGTAATTGCAATTGTCTAGTTTTTCATGGCTCCTTCACTGAACTATGACTGAGGGTGGTGGCAGTGTCTGATTTAGATTGGGATCTCAGTGTCCCTTCTGGTAGGGCGCAGAACTCAGTAGATGCTCAATAAGTGACTGAATGGATGACTGGATGTATGGATGGCACAAGTAATCTACTCATGAATAAAAATGAGTGGCAATGCCAATATTCCAAAGCAAAACTCATTCTTTTCTATGAGACACAGTCTAGCTATGTGGCCTCAAACTGTGTCTGCCTTCCTAGTTCTGGGATCAGATGCATGCTTCCCTGCAGCCAGCTCCTTCATGTTTTAAACAGGCATTAGTAGTAATCTAGTTTGTGCCTAATCTTACTCTCTATAATGATGAACCATTAAAGTACTTATTTTCCTTCCGTTTATATGAACTAGTTTGAGAAATAGAATAACCAATATTAACACTTAATAATTTTACGTATTTGCATCTATATAGACCCTTTTATATATCTGTCTATACCTCTAACTGATAGGACAAGAGAATGAAAAGCAAAGTGTCATCAGTTGCATCTATATAGACCCTTTTATATATCTGTCTATACCTCTAACTGATAGGACAAGGGAATGAAAAGCAAGGTGTCATCAGTGTGGCCTGGGTTTAATCAAGTTATGTTGCAAGTGAACCTTAATTCCGATTTTTGTTTTGTTTTTAGAGATGGAGTTTGGCTTTGTAGAAGACTCGAGCCTGGCTTTGAACTTGCCATTCACCTGTACCAAACTCCTGAGTACTAGGATCAGGATGTGTGCCACACACGCAGTTTGTGTCTGATTTTAATTGAATGGCAGTAATGAATTGATAGGAGAGTCACTCAGGCAAAAATTAAAATTGTAGGCAACTGAACAAAAGAATGATCAAGAGTTGGGAGAAGGTTGAAGAGACGGCTTAGTGGATATGGCACAGCTCTGTCCCCAAGCTTGCCTTGCCTCCCTCCCTCACCCCCACCCCATGTTTTCCTCCTTTCTGTGACCTCTTCCTCTTGCCTCCCTCTCCTTCTCTTCCTTTCTCTCTCCTTCTCTCTCTCTTATACACACAAACACCACAGACACATGTACATGCATACATGTACATGAATGTGCACCCACATACACTATGCATGCACACAAAAATATTGAGAGAAAATTGATTAGGTACAATTTCCTTTACACCATGGATAAAAATGAACCCCCTGGGGGAATATTAATGCAAATGTTCATATCTAGTTAACAATATTTGTGCCAGTAGGCAGTTTGAAGGAATTAGTATGTTTTACTTTGTGGTACTGGGCATGGAACCCAGGGTCACATGCTGCATCACTAAGCTACAATCTAGCCCCTGATAGTTCTTTTATTCATTGTGTTTCCTAGGCCAGTCTCCAACTTCTGGGCTCAACTAATCCTTGTATATCAGCCTCCTTAAGTGGCTGGGACTACAGGCATGTGCTACTGTTCATGACTTGCAGGTTTTTTTAAATTAATTTATTTTTATTTTATATGAATTGGTGCTTTGCCTTCATGTATGCCTGATGTGAGGATTTCAGTGTTAGGATTCAGGCATTATGCTGTCTTGTTCTGTCATCTGGCAGGATGTACCCAGAGAGTAAAATGTTGTAAAATGGCTCCAGTTGTACCTTGGCAGGTCCCATGGCAGGTGAGGACCACAAGGTGGGTGAGAAAACACACAGGCAGAACTTAAGTAAAGAGTTTTATTGGGGGAAGGGAATGGAATGGGAAAAGGAAGGGAGAGAAGGAAAAAAAGAGAGACAGAAGAAGCAGGAAAAGTCCTTCCTGCCCTTTTCAGAGGAACAGCAGCAACTAAAGACCGGGAGTGGGCAGAACTCGACTCTTAAAGAAACCATTGCACCTGTGTACAAACTAGGACCCTGGGCTGGCCAGGGTAATGCCTGGGTATATCTTGCCAGATGACAGGGCAGGTCAGCATAATGCCTGAGTCCTAATAGTTGGATCCACTGGAACTGGAGTCACAGACAGTTGTACGCTGCCATGTGGGTGCTTGAAATTCCTCTGGAAGAGCAGTCAGTGCTCTTAACCTCTGAGCCATCTCTCCAGCCCTGAACTAGAGGTTCTTAGGCAAGAGAATGACAAGGTAGGGAGGCTGTTTGGAAAGCAATGCAGAAAGAACTAAAGGCCTTAGAAGGGCATTCAGCTTTGTTGGGATACTGAGGATATTATGGGGAGGTATACAGGACAGAGGCAGGAATGATGGCTTGGTATTCAACAGGAGAGGGAGAGAGGAAAGGCTCACTAAAATGACAGGGCTTTGCACCAGGATAAAATTCAAAAGACAAAAATTAAATGTGGGGTTGTGCTTAAGGACAAAATGAGGATGCACATGTCACTAAGGACAATGGAGAGTTTAGGAAGGTCCAATGTTTTGATGGGAACAGTTTTTGACATGTTAAGTTTTAGTGCAATTAGAACAGCTGTCTCTGGAAGTGACCAACAGGAACCAAATTTCTGAGTGTTCCATCCCCTTAGGCTGACTGCTCTGTACTTCAGAAATGATTTTCTGTTTATTTATTTGTTTTACTGGCAGCCTTTGGATCAAATTAAAGCATGACTCTCACTTTGTAGGAAGGCTGAATAAACCTCTGAGCTGAGAGATCTTTTTGTTCACTCATATATCCAAGAGCTATCAATCAAGAACCTTCCCTATTTAAAGGAGTGCTTAGAGACACAAGGACAAGTGACCCCCACCCCAGTTATAACCCAGGTTATAGAGTCATCCTTGCTTGAGGGTCAAGTCCAGAGTGTTTATCATAAACTGTCCCCAGCTCTGTCCCAGCTGCCTCTCAGAGAACCAGAGCCCACGTCAAAATCCTCAGAAGCAGCTGAGAATTCCTCACAAAATATCATAAACTTGGGATACCCCACAGAAGCCCTTTCGCACACTAAAGTCCATACGTAGCTCAGGATCTAAGCCTGCATCATAATTGCTCATGGTAAAGCACAGACTGAGGTGGGGTAGGATGTGAGCCTGATCGGACGGGGAGGAGTCAGAGGTCCACACCACTTCTGCCAAACTGATGCAGAGCTGGCTTTTATGAACTAGCTCCTTGGCATCAAAAGGATATTCCACAAGAGCTCTGGGGATCCAGATCCCTTTTTTTCTACGTACTTGTAGTTTTGAGGTGTAACTTTTGCTGCTTTCTAATGGAATGCCATAATTTGTCTTTGGGGGCCCTTCTGTGCCTGTCTCTCCTGTTTGTCTGGTAGCAGAGTCTTTCACCAATTTAAATTTTGGTTTTTAGGCCTAGTCAACCCTCCCTCAGGTATCTATCTTTATATATGAACACTACCTTCAGACCTGCACACTCTGACAAGACTTCCCCTCTCCCTTTCTCCACTATGCTGTCTTTGAGAAAATCGACTTTAACAGTGTTTTCCCCATACAATGGCAATTAAATGAGGAAATAACTTTACATGCCTAGATCAAAACAATATGATGTATATCTTTGATACAAGAAATTTTTGTCTGTAATTGCAGAGTGTTTTTAAAGATATGGCCCACTTTTTGCAACTGCACTGACTCTTTGCATATGCTTATTGTGGAATATTACTTTAACTAAGTAAAGGTGTGATACATTTGTTTATGGTGCATTTGTTTAACGATGTAAAGATGTGTTGCTTTGCCTGTCTAAGGCACCTGATTGGTCTAATAAAAAGCTGAACAGCCAATAGCTAGGTAGTAGAGGGATAGGCAGGGGTGGTGGGTGGAAAGAATATATAGGAGGAGGAATCTAGGCTCGAGAGAGGATGGAGAACAAGAGAGAAAGAGAGGGAAATACCCATGGCCAGACTTGGAATAGGACATACAGAATGAAAGAAAGGTTAAAAAAAACAACAACAACAACAACAACAAAAAAAACAAAGTAAAATGTAGATGAAGAGAAACAGGTTAAAATAAGTTATAAGAGATAGTGGGGCAAGCATAAGGTAAGGCCCAGCATTATAACTAACAAGACTAGTCTCTATGTCTTTATTTGGGATCTGGTTGGTGGCCCAAAGAAAATCTGCTACATAAGCTATTCCTCCCTGACAAGTTTAATATGGCTGCTCCTTCTCATCATTTATGTCGCAACTTAAATATCACCTTCTGGAGACCCAAACTCTCTAAAGATTTCCAACTTTTAAAAAGTTTGACAATTTTCTGCATGCATATGATGTATTTTGGTCATATTCTCTATTACTTGTCCTTTGCATCTTCTTTTCCCATTATCTTTGTTTTCTTCCTAGTATAATAATAAGATATGGCTATATACCACTTATCTCTTATTTAATTTTTCTCTGCTTCATGAGGCTATGAATTCTAAAAATGACACAGGAGCTATGTTTGGTTAGTTCAATGTGAGGTCAACAGCATATAGATTTAAACATTTGTTTATATTATCTGCATTACAGATGCTCAATAAATACTTGGTAGATGGTGTTTGAATGGGATCTTATCTTCATGGGAGAGAAATAAACTGACATCAACTCAATAAACTGTGCAATGAGAACTCTGAATTTAAATAGGCAGAGAGAAAACATAAAAATATTTACATTCAAAAAAATTCTAATTGTATTTGAGAGAAAACGCTGGCCTCCCGAAGTCACACAGCATCCTGTAATTCCACAAAGCCCAGCTGGGTTTCCAGGCTAATCAGCAATCAAGCATGGCCAGTCCCCTGACCTAGATTTTGCTAAAATCTCTTTTGAGACCGCCAAATGATTAATTATTGGATTAACACACTGAAGATTAATCGTGCCTCCTGGTTCCAGCAAAGCTGATTTTAAGTGTTCAAGTCCTTTTGGCATGTCTTTTGAAAGACTGCTGCTTTCTCTCTGCTGTTCGTTTATTTTCTGTAGATTCCGTTTATAACCAAAAGGACCGTTTGTTACCTGTGAATCTTTGCTTTTTCTTTCAGGACACTTAGAAAAGCAGGAATGACTGCTAGGTATGATTAAGAAATTGAATTACACATATTTTTAAAAAGTTAAATATGACTCGAATTGGAGCCCCACGAGATTTCCTTCTTCCGTGTCAGTATTATCTTGGTTGAGGTCTTGTTTAAGCGACCATGATGTTGCAACTTCATGGGTGTAGCTTCTCTGACAGTGCTAGGAGATGCAATCTCACAGGAATTATCCTGTTTCTCTGTCTCCTACACTCTTTCTGCCCTTTCTTCTGAGACATTCCCTGAGCCTCTGGTGTAAGACTTGTGTTGTAGATCACTTATTTCCCAATTTTGATTGGTTGTGGTTTTCTGTACTGGTCTCTGCCTGTTGCAAAGATAAGCCTGTGAAAATAGTCTTCTTCAGGGAAACTCCCCTAACTGGTTATCTGGTTGGTAGTAAAAATATTTTCATATAAGTAAATGGGTTTTACAGACCATAAAATAAAACATATTTCTTTTTCTTCTTGGAAAAGCTAAGGTTTAAATAGTTGAACCAGACACTAGACTAGGATCACAAGATAAGAAAATATTTTAGAGCTTCCAGTGTATTTTGGACACAAATTAAACTTGCCAGATCCTTCCAAAAGTAGAAGAGGCAGACCAAACAAACATCATTCCCCAGACGAGGAAACCAAGACTAAGAAAGTTGAAAGATGTTTCTTGAGCTGCATGGCATTTAGTGATGAGAAATGATGAAACTGCATTTTCAATATTTAATCTCTCTGGTTTCCTTAAAAACCAAACCAAACCAAATCAAACAAACCATGGCAGCCGCTTCTTTTTCTCCACTCTCCCATGAACTGCTCTCCTGACTCCGTGCGGTGTTTTTAAGGTGGACGTACTCGGGCAGACATATTGAATTAAGAATTCTGACTGTGCAAACCTCCACCCTCCTACCCAAGTGAAAAATCCTGGCAAGGCCATCTGTTTAGTCAAGCATTTGCCTGATGGCTGTGGGAGGATCGACAACTGCACCATCGTGGATTCAGGCCCTAGAGAGTAAATATTGAAAGATGTGTTTGTTTCTGTACATGTGTTGTAGGGCTCAGTGATGGGCACATTCTGAGGATGGAAATAATAATAGTCATTTCTATCCTGCCAGCCCCGGTACTGCTGCCACACCTGAGTCTCACTTGAAGAAAAGCTAGGATCAATTTTTTTGTTTGTTTTTTTTCAGTACAGAGTTTCTGCCCTAGCTGTCCTGAAACTAGCTCTGTAGACCAGGCTGTCCTCGAACTCACAGAGATCCTCCTGCCTCTGCCTCCCAAGTGTATGATCATTTTTGTAAAACATCTTCCCTCCCATTTGTGCAGTGCCTCCAACCAACCAGACCCTGCTGTCCCCCTACTCAGGCCTTGCTTTTCTCGTTCTTATTCTCCCAGCTATACCTTTTCCTTTGAAGGAGCCCACTGTGGATGGATCTTCATGGCTCTTCATGGACCATGGATTTATTTCAAGGACATGCTTGCATTTCCGATTCTTTTTTTTCCTTTCAATTTGGTAGGCTACTTCATTCTATGTATCAGTAGAAGCAGGCGATGGTCCTCAAGGATATGCTTCAGACATCATGGGGAATATACAAAACAAATAGGAAGTTGTACCATAAGATTTAGTTTGGAAGATAAAGAATGAGATCTCATTAGGGGAAAAAATAGTCATTAACTAATAAAGGAGTTAGGTGTGACTTTTGGAGTCCACATTACCAAGTGGTGGGTTAGATGGGTGTGGACCAAATCACCCTCATTCCAAAACTGCTTCAAATAGAAACACAATCCAGTATTTAAATGTTTGGGCTGTGCTACTTGAGTTTCAGAATAAGCCTGTCAACTGCCTTTAGATCAGGTTGACATATTACCTAAATCCCTAAGTTCAGCCTTTTCAAAAGACCTGGAATGACACAAAGGAGTGAGTTTCAAAGACAACAATTCATGGAACATTTTAGAGAAGTGTTGGAGACGGTTTTCCAGCTGGAGACAGAGGTTTGGACAAAGGTGACAGCAAGCATGGAGCAAGGTTTCTGCTGAAGTTAAAGAGAACCAATACTGGACCCAGGAGAGAACAGAGTGTGGAGGTTATGGAATAGGGAGTGAACCAGACTAACAGTAATATCATTAGCATAATGAGTTTATCACAACACACTGTCTTATTCTAAAGATTTATTTGTTTGTTTGTATTTATTATGCATGTGGATGTTTTTCTTGCATGTATGTATATGTACAACATATGTGCCTGGTACCCTCAGAGAGTGGAAGAGGGCATAGGATCTTCTGGAACTAGTGTTATAGATGGTTGTGAACTGCTGTGTGGGTGCTGGGAACCAACCCTGGGTCCTCTGCAAGAGCAGTAATTGCTCTTAACTGCTGAGCCATCACTCCAGCCCACATTGTATTGTTTTAGTTTCATGAATCCCATTTTTGATGATGAAACAAAAGGGTTAATAGTTGACTAAAGCATACAGATAACAGACAACACACTACCAACATACAGATAACAGATGACACACTACCTGTAGTTCATGAGTTTTCATCTTCCAAAATACTTTGAAAACAGTATTTCAGGTCTACTAGGCTGAGAAGGTGAGAGATGTTAAAGGTTTTATTTTCCAGTAATATTTTATTTTTGTCAAAGTAATATCGGCATCCAGCTTAAAAAGTCAAGTGTAAAATCTATAACCCAATCCGGCAGTTCCCTCTCTATGTTTCTATCCTCAGCACCAGTCACGGCTCCTCAGCCAATCCTGCTCTTGGTTTCATTTCGTGCTTTGCCATATCTCAAAATCACGTCCACATGGACTGCCTTCTTTTAAAATGTTGCCTCGTATATTTGATTTTGTAAATGAGGGTTTATCTTTTGTGTGCTTTCACCTCTTCTTCCTGTCTCTGCTTGATTTTCTCAGCAATTACATAATTTGTAGATAAATTAATATTAAATGTTAATATTATGATGACATTATAAATACTGTTTACAGCCTGGTTAGATAATGTACTGTTATGGTAGTTTGAATGTAATTGGCCCCCATAAGCTCATAGAGAGTGACACAATTAGGAGGTATGGCCCTGTTGGAGAAAGTGTATCACTGTGGGGGTGGGCTTTGAGGTTTCCTATGCTCAAGCTATGCCCAGTGTAACAGTTCACTTCCTGTTTGCCTGCAGATCAAGATACAGAACTCTCATCTTCTCCAGCACCATGCCTGCCTGTGTGTCACTATGCTTCCTACCATGATGATAATGGACTAAACCTCTGAAACTATAAGCCACTGCTGTTAAATGTTTTCCTTTATAAGAGTTGCCATGGCCATGGTGTCTCTTCACAGCAATAGAAACCCTAACTGATGCAACCATGATTTTTGTTTTCTTGTGGAATAAGATTCTGTTTTCCTTCAAGTAAGAAACATCACAGTTTAAAAATGACTTTGTTTCCCATTGTTAACTTTACCCCATAGATTTTGAAAATATCTCAGGACCATTGACAGGGGCTTGTGTAACCCTGGCTGGTCTAAAACTTGCTATGTAACTGAGTGTAATAGTGAGTCTTGATTGTCAGATTGATGGTATTTAGAATCATCACAGAAATAGATTCCTGGATGTGTCTGTGAGAATTATACAGATTAGGTTAACTTCATGGACTGGAGTTCTGGGTTAAATGAGAAGAGGAGCTTGAGCTGAGTATGGCACTCACTAGCTTCTGCTTTCTGACTGTGGACATGACATGACCAGCTGCCTTCTGTTTCTGCTATGGTACCTTCCTTTTCATGATGGGCATGTCTCCTGAAACTGAGCCAGAGTAAACCCTTCCTTCTTTAAACTGTTTTCCTTGGGTATTTTATTACAATGAGATAAGTAACTGAATAAACTGTGGATGACATTGAAACTCTTGAATCCCTGTTTCTACCTTCCTAACAGGGTGAAGCTCAATTGTTTCTTGCTTTCTCCTTGAGCACCTTTCTGCATCTTGCCACATTTGGACCCATTACCTGGTGCCATCCACCATTGTTCTCCTGGGATAGAGTTCATGTTTCCCCAATCTTTCAATTTCTTGATTTATCCCATGCCCTATAGCTATAGAACATTCAGAAACATCCCAAAGAAGTTTACACAGAAAGCCCAGGTTCAAGCCCTTAAACATCTAAAACATCTTCATCCTCAGAACTGATGTTTTGACTGTGAGTAAAGTTTAAAGTGAAAATTTTCCATTCTTGAAGGTTTGTCTTTTCTATGCTGTAGCATCCAGTGTTGGCATTGAAAGCACAGTGACTTTCAGTTTTTTGTAATTGGTTTTTAGAATATTTCTAAGTCTTGTATGATGTTATTTTCTCTAAGTCATAATGCCTAACTTTTCCTATCCTTCTCTCTCTTCCTCCTAAAAATATGCTTGTTTTTTTATCCGTTTTCCATGTCTTTCTTCAGATACGTGGCAGTCTTTGCCTGCCCATTTATATTTATGAATGAGAAAGCATGAAGCTACAAGCTCTGTATATGAGGCCATGTAGAGTGACCAAGAAGCCAGAGGAGTTTCCATGAAGAATTCTTAAGCACCACTCCATATTGGGTAGTTATGTTTTCTCTGTAGCTATTCCGTTTCTTTGGGGGTGGGGGTGGGGATATCCCATCTACTGTTTGAAAGCACCACACTGAACTTTGTGTGTGCAAGAGAAGACACAGAGCAGAGGACTAAATTATTTAAGGATATACCAGACTATTTCCTAAAGTAGCTGTTCCATTTTACATTCTCATGTAGCTTAAGGAGGTCCCAGGTTTTTGTTTTTTTTTTTGTTTTTAATGTCCTCTCCGACAGTTGTTATTGTTGGCCCTTTTGTTTATACCCATTCCAGGGGCTTAAATGATATTTCTTTGCATTCTATCCACAGACAGTAACGTGGAACATCTATCCTCAGATCACTCCGTGGGGGATAGTACTGCTCAAATCTTTATTCCACTTTAAAGAAGATTAATCACCCCTTAATTATGGAGTTGCAGTAATTCCTTCTAGACTCTCGATGCAAGTTCCTGCTCATATGTGTCATTTGTGCTTTCTCACCTTCTGGGAATTGTCCTTTTCACTTCACTAATGGTGTTCATCAAAAAACAGAATTCTTAAGAATTCTATAATGTGCCACTTATTTTTCTTATTGTTTGTGCTTTTGCTCTCATATCTAAGAAACTAGTCAACAAACCAACATTGTAAAGATTTACAGTTACATTTTTTCTAAATGTTTTATGATTTTAGTTCTTTGAACCATTTTGAGTGAATTTTTGTATAAGGTACAGGTACAAATGACTGTATCTAATTGTCCCAGTCAACATCAAATAGCTAGTAAAGTTTATATATACATGTTATATATACAACATTGTGTCAGGCATTGTAAGATATAAGACAACTGTTTTATCCCCTCACTGGCTATTTTTTTAAAATTCTTTTTCCTGAGACATTTACCTAAAATTTATTCATTTTTAGAGGATTTATTTATTTTTCTTTTTTAGGTTTATCTTTTGTATTGTACATATGTGTGCAACATGCTTGTCTAGTGCCCACAGAGGTCAGAAGAGAGCTTTGGATCCTCTGGAACTGGACTTATGGATGACTGCCAGCCTCCATTTGGGTGCTGGGAACTGAATCCCATTCCTCTGGAAGTATAGCAAGTTTCTTAACCAGTAAGCCATCTCGCCAGACTATTATTTATTGATTTTAATACTCCTATGAGAATGTTGAATAAGATAGTGCACATACACAGAATAGCTGCAGTAAACAGTGTAAGAATACTGAGATGGCTCAGTGGTTAAGAGCATTGCCTGCTCTTCCAGAGGTCCTGCGTTCAATTCCCAGAAACTACATGGTGGCTCACAACCATCTGTAATGATGTCTGGTGCCCTCTTCTGGCCTGCAGGCATACAAGCAGACAGGATACTGTATGCTAAATAAATAAATATTTTTTAAAAAAGTGGACAGCCTTGTCTTAAAAAAATTATATTTGCTGTATTGTGCAGCTCCTTTTGAGTCTGCTTAACTGCACATGAATTCAGGGGAGAAATACATCAGATACCTAGTATTTTCCAGGCACTAAATTAGATACTAGAGATATAAGGAAACATAAAATATGATCTTTTTCTGCCATCTAGCTCATAGTGTGATGGAAAAACTGACATTATAAAGAAAATTCAACCCAAAATGAAACCATCATCATAACTTACCCCAAATCACCCTGTCCCTGGCATAGAAGAGATTTCTGTCTTTATATTGTTTATTTTGCAGACTTCTAATTTTAACAAATAAAATTATTCTTTTAAAGATAACTACACTGATACCTGGTGGTCCCTATATCTTTTCCTATGTACTTAATAAGTCATTTAAATCGATATGATGTTCATGTTTGGTGAGGAACAATTTTATCCTTATTTTTCCATAGTTTCTACTAATACAGAGCTTTTGTCTCTCACTTGGGGCACTTTTGTGCCAGTCATCCAGTCCCTCTGAAGAACTGTTCATTGTCTTCTGTGATTACTAAATGTTTACCAGTGGTGAATCTGTGAAATTGATTTTCTTTGTCCTTTTAGTTGGGGAAAATTTTTAACTCTACATAGGACACTTTTCTTTATAACAATCATTGTCTTATCTTAGTAAATATAATTGCTTAAGAGCAGACCAAGCAGGGCAGGGAAATGCAGTCCCAAATCAAGAGCTAGAGGTGACCCAGACGGTGGTGACACACACCTTTAATCTCAGCACGTGGGAGGAAGAGACAGGCAAATCTCTGAGTTGGAGGCCGGCCTGGTCTACAGTGTTACAGAGAAACCTGTCTGGGGGCTCAGGGGAGGGGTGGAGAGCAAACTATAGCTGGGCTAGTGGGTGGCTCTGCAGGCAAAGGCACTTATTTCAAGCCTGGTGCCTGGAGTTTGATCCCTGGGACCCACATGGTGGAAGGAGAGCACTGACTCCCACAAGTTATGCTGACTTCCACATGTATGCTGTGTATACACACATACACGTGCACACATATAAGTACACATAAAGTGCTTTTTCTTAAATCCTGTAGTTAAGAAGTTATGCTACATAGGGTGGTAAAATATTACTTTTTAAAAGAAAAAGTGCCCATATAATTTAAGAGCATGGGAAAATAAGAAAAACTACAGAAACCTTTGCCATTATCTAATCTTTAAATGAAGAGAATTTCTGTTCTTTTGTCTATCTTTAGATAATTGTTTAGAATTATTGTTTAGATTATATTAGATTTATTTTCTGAATATAATTTACATTGTTAGAACCTATAGATTCTAACAAAGTGAGCAAAACTTATCTGAGTTTAAAATGCTCTTACCTGAAGTATGCTTTTTTTTCTGAATACCTGCTGAAAATTCACAGATAGCATTCCCATGTTTCCTCTCACGTTCCGGTCTCTCTCTCCCTGGCCATGTTTGGTTATATCCTGTTTTCTGAGAAGTGGCTTAAGGACACTTTCTGATCACTCATGGAACAATTTCCCATTCTTTTTGTTTTTGTTTTTTGAGAGTTTCTCTGTGTAGTCCTGACTGCCCTGACTCACTCTGTAGACCAGGCTGGCCTCAAATTCAGAGATCCACCTGTCTCTGCCTCCTGAGTACTAGAATTAAAGATGTGCCCCACCACACCCAGCTTAAGGCTCCTAAGTTTTAATTAAATTTTTTTATCCTTTGACAGTTTCATATATATATGCATTGAATTTTAGCCCTTCTTATCCATCATTACCTCATCCCTTCTTCTTATGCTGAAACCTTCTTCCCAAATAATTCCCCTTCCTATTTTCAGGTGTTTTATGTCTGTGGGAGACCCGCTGTGTCCAGATGGGATTGCCTGCATGAATATGGGTAGCGATTATTCGCTATAGTATGGACAATTTATCAACTGCTTCACCACTGGAGAAAGTAAAACATCTTTTCCCTAGTTGCCATTACCTGTCAATAGTCTCTCAGGGAAAAGTGGGGTTTCATCAGCCCCTCCTCTTCCACAGTGAAATAGACAGACCCAGTCTTGTATAAGTCCTGTTCACAGCCATAGCTATGAGTGAGCTCGTGAGTGCATCAACCTGGTCTTGTCCAGAGGGCATGGCTTCAGAGCAGTCCTTCCCAACCTCTGGCTCTTAGAATCTCTCTGCCCCCTCTTCCGCAATGCACCTCGAGCCTGCGGGGTGGAGTGATATAGATCTCAAATTTAGGATTGACCATTCCATAGTTGTGTATGTATGTATTAAGCATCACCCACCACATAAATCTCTTCTCTAACAAGGACTAAGGGATTCCCTAATCTAGAGCTATAAAAATGGGTATTTAGAGGGCAGTTTGATACCGTGTCCATTTAGAGAGATAAAAGTAGCAAGTATGGCTGATGCTTTCCCTCACCACAGGTTGTCGACCAGGTTTACAGCACCAGATATGAGTTTTCTTTGGTGAAATAGGCCTTCACTTCAATCAAAAGGTAGCTGGTTATCCTCATCACTCAAGCCATTATTGCACCAATGGGCGTATCTTGCCAGGCTGTTTGCTGTTGTGGATCACAGAGATAAGTTGGGTTAGACTGTTAAGGACTTTTCTCCCCTAGTAGCCTACTTAGCACTTCTGGCGCTCTGAAAGGCAGCCATCAGGGAGCATACTTCCAGGCAAGAATCAACTTGACTTTTCCATGTTCTGTGCCCAAAATATGTTGTGTCTTCAGCAGTAGGGGTTTACCAGTAAGTTCTTGTGAGTACCCAAGAACAATGGCAATACGGTGCGACTCTCAATGTTTTTTCATTTACTTATTTAGCTTTTTTTGTTTTGTTCTTTTGAGGCAAGGTCTCACTTTGTTGCTTAGGCTAGCCTTGAACTTATGATCCTTCTGCCTCAACCCCTGTAGGCTGTGATCATAGACATGCACAACTCTCACATCTGATTGATTTCTCAAGGAGTATGATCTTGAGATCCATACTGGATCTCAAATCTGGAAAAAAACAACTGAAATATTACCCTTTTAAGCTCATATTATTAATCCTTACAATTCTAGATAATTTCAAGACACTGGATTACTATGTAACGTCATTAATCTTTCTTTCAGAGTTTGAGGATTCCATAGAATTTTGTAAGTCTTTCTGACTAGCTATCATAAATGCTGCAGGTGATGTCACAAATTTCTAAGATTGTACCAAATTGTTGCACATCATACCATCCTTTGTTCTTTTAGATACTAACTTACTAACATATCATTTATTACATGTTTATCTAACTTTTAGATTAGATTAGAAGGGTGATTTCATTTTCTTCCCTCACCCTTCATTTCTTTCCAAATACAGAGTGTGATAGAACTCTGCTTCAGTAGTTGGGTTCCTAGTAACACAGATTTTGTTATGGTAGAAAATTCCAGAAGTAGGACTTCCCTTAAAAAAATGATAGAAACCCCTAGTCGACAATATTTCCAATTCATGACTGGAAGGAGAACATTTAAGACTTCCCCTTGGTTTTCTGTTAATTCTTTTCATTGTAATTTCCCTGTTTATACTGCACCACGAAGAGTTGAACAATGTACACGAAATCATCACGAGCTATTGCTGGCAGGAAGAACAGCCAGAACAAGTGATTAAAAAGAACTTGGTGAGGGTCTGGTAAGGATGGGGTATGGGGTTACAGCTGCTCTCTCAGCGGGAGCCCCGAGACCTGTTATGCTCACAAGGGGAACACGTGATCTACTTCTGTCTTCGCAGAGCCTCCGTTTCCGCTGAGTTCTCTGCTGTCAGCGGTGCTCTGTCCAGAAGGAACTGGCACAATGCTTACTACCTGGAGGGATCAGAAATAGAGACCAAAATCCCCGTGGTGCCTTTGAACAAGTGAGCTTAGAAAGCCACAGAAGGCTGGACAGATTGTCCCTAGCAAAGGGGGGTGGGTATGGCTTCAAAGCATGGACCCAAGGGAATGCTGTTGATAGGTGACAGGAAGAAGGAAGAGTAAGATTCTCGCCGACAAACATCTCCTTTCCCCCAGAAGGAACTTAATAAGTGTGCTGTCCTGGGGTTTTACACCATTTGAGGCTTGTTGAGGAAAAGTCGGTACATGGAAGCAGTCGTTCCTACGTTAGAAACTGCCATTTGGCAAGTTCAGTTCCTTGGCATGGGAAGTGCCTCATTTTTCACATAAAATGCAGTGGCACCAGAACACAAAGCTGTTTGGAAGTCACCCAAGCACACTTTTGGGGACTTGCTAAGCTGATGGCAGTCCCTTGGAATCACAGAATGTTAGAGTCAAAAAGCTAGGAAATGTCTTGTGTCAAAGTTCTGGGAGGTAATCAAAATCACTGGCAACAGCCTGGAATGCCTGGGGATCTACAGGACTCCACTGGCGAACAGCTCCGAAGGAGGTAATCCATTATGGTCGCTGGACTTTTCATCTGTTAGCCTCTGGTATCTAGAAGGGCTTTGCTGCCCTGCTAGGGGTAACTCCATTTAAACTATTTATACACACACACACACACACACACACACATTTATATTGTGGGAAGTGTCTATAATAGTCGGTTTTCATACCCCACCCCCAATATTCCATTTAACCTTTCCTGTTACATTATTTTCCTTTACTCACTTACATCACTGTAGTCTATCTCCCCTCCCATGGAGCCCCCCCATCCTCTTATGGGTTTACTGACCTTTATGGGTATTCCAAATGGAACACCCATCTGAAGTCAAAGGTAGCACCTAATCGCTGATGACACTGCATCCCTGGGTTGTAGAACATAGAGGAATCAAGCTTGATACTTCCCTGGAGGCTTCATCCCAGCTGGCTACCTTTTATAGTGCTGGAAAGTGCCATGCACACTACTACGGAGCAGAGGCTGTCAGTCTCACCCAGCTGTGAGCCTATGAGCTGCAGTAATGATCAGTCTCACCCAGCTGTGAGCCTATGAGCTGCAGTAATGATCAGCCTGAGAAGACACGCCCACTGGTGCAAAAGTGGCGTACATGTCACAGGAGTAGCCAGCTGCATTCTGACTGCAGTTAAGGCCTACTCCACAGTTCCATAGCTGGTGCTGTTATCAGGGTCAAATCTGGTGCCTATACAGCTCTTGGACCCTAGGGGAGATTCTGCTACCATTACTCTACTAAATGGGCATAGAATCCAACAGACTTCCAGTGATTTATCACCATACCCACAGTATAATGTCATTAGCACATCTTCATCAGAAAATCTTTTTGCAGTAGGTGGTAACTAACAGAGACCCTTTCATAACAAGACTCCCTGATCACTTTCACAAGAAGTTAAAGTGTAGAGAATAAGAGTGTGGGATGTCTGCGTCACCCTTCTTCCTCTTAAGATTCAGGGCTTGCTGCAGAAGAGATGGGCAGGGTGATGTAAGAGCCAGAGGCTGTGGATGACTAAGAGGAAACAGCATTCTCTGGACACAGCAGGGCAGTGGCACCTACGAACTCACAGCAGTGTGACAGCATGCACAAGGCCTCCACAAGTGCAAGTCAGACAAAATCACAGTGTGGAGGGGGAGGTGGGCAGGAAGTCCCACCCCTAACTAAGGAGTTATTGGCTGTTGGAAGCTCCTGGGTGAGGGAGAGTCTTCTTTGAATATATGACCTTTGGTAGGTCAACTAGCCTCCAATAGAAGGCCACACAACCAAGAGTACATGGACAGCACACATGTAGCTGATGTGTTAATAAAAATAGTAAAAGATACACAGTTGGGTAGGTAGGGAAGGATGGCTGGATCTGGGAGGAGTTAGGGAAGGGAGAGAAATATGATCAAAACACATTGTGTAAATTTCTGAAAGTACTACTTAAAAAAGAAAAAAAGCCAAAGGGCTTTAGAGGTCATCCAGGCAGCCGTGTGTGCCAACAGACTGAGTGATACATGGTTTCACCAAGTTTGGCATCTGCCTGTGAATTTACATGATGTCACTTCAATGCTGACAAATGAGCAGCTTGGCTACTGCCAACACTTGCATGTGCTGCTTCATCCATAGGAGTTAGCTGGTTAATTTGACGAAAACTCAGTTCTCCCTGAGTCAGTGAACCGCAGCACCGACATTTCCACCTAGTCCGTCCGAGCTTCTTTTCTCCTTCAGCCCCTCTAGGATTTCTGAGTCACTATGTTCCTCTCATCTGCACTCTGTGGCTGGCCTGAACTGGTTAGCTTAGTCTTCTCTCCCCTGCCCAGTCCCACCCCCTCCCCCAGTCTCCTCCAATCAGGGAAAAGAGAGAGCAGAAACCAAGTCTTATGTCTCAGGGTGAGGGGTGTGTCTCTATCATCTCTTAACCTGAAAGCCTTCTCTCTTTGTATCTGGACTCAGAAGTCCTCGGCTCCCTTCCTCCTCGCCCTAAACAGTACACAGAGAGTACAGGTCAGGGCTGGAGAGCAGGCCAGATATAAGGAAGAACTATGAAGACTTACCTCTAAAGAAGCTTACGTTGGGTGAAGGCTGCATCCTTCGGCAAAGGGGACCCCTTATTTGCAGAAACA
>LOJH01014584.1:8667-24029 GCA_001685095.1 Ellobius talpinus
TAGATAGATAGATAGATAGATAGATAGATAGATAGATAGATAGATAGATTTGTGAACTGGGGAGGTGGAAGCATAAGTATCAGAAGTCCAAAATCATCTACAGTTTGATAGTTTGAAGTCAGATTGGGATACATGAGCCCCTTTCTGAAATTTTAAATAAAATAAAATATTAAAAACACTTAAACATTTATGTTTAAGTTAGCTAGTTTTTTGTTCTTTTCAAGTGAAATCATCCTCAATAATCATTTTGTTGCCTTTTTATGAAAAGCAGTACACATTGTCTTGGTTTTTTTGGCCTATCGACATTAAGTGACTACCTGTGAGATTGTGAATGTTCCTTGTTTCCCATGTTACAATGACCGCAGCTTTTGAGATGGCCACTGTTGCAACTACTTTGGATCCCGAGTAACTAAAAACGGAATATTGTTGTCAGTGTGAGCTGAACACTAATATTTGACATTACAGATTAAATACATCTTTGGGTTTGTAATTACAGATTAATCTAGTTTAAGTTGATTTAAGAGATACATTATGGGCTTATGTGTAAGTCCTAAAAAAATGTTGAAGTTTTAAACCTCAAGTCCTTTGGAATGTGATCTTGTTTGGAAATTGATCAATTGGAGAGTAATCAGCCATGATTTATGCTTCTGAAATCATGCTGGAGTTGTATGGGCAGTACAGTATGACAATTGTCCTCATAGGAAGAGGTACTGAAGACAGACACACATCATTTGACAGATTGCTCTGTTGCATGTGCCAGCCAGGGAATTCTAAGTCTTGCCAATAAAAATCAATGGTAGCCAAAAAGAGGTACAAGAGGATTATAATGCCACCACACAGTGTAGTTCTATTTGTACTGTTGGGATATTGTCTTATTCTGTCTTTTTTGTGGAAGGCTGGGAGCATCTTAAGTTAGCCCATTTTTTCTTCCACCATGGAGGCCTTGAAATGGAATTCATGTTATCCAACTCAGTGGCAATTGACTTTATCTGCTGAGCCATTTCACAAGTCTTAGAATTATTTTTAGATGATCCACTTAATTTCTGTATATTAATATGACACAGTCACTGCACATCACTCAGTAGGAGACTTCGGTTTTTAGACAGGGCTGTTATGTTAGGAAGAAGATTCTCCTTCCTGCAACTCACCTGAGAACAATTCACCGAGGACCAGTACCTGCTCTTCCAAGACTGGGGTAAATTAGGCCATGCCCTGAGCCAAGAATACTTCATTGACACCAATTACATCTTAAACTCAGGAAGTGATGTTTCTGTCCTTAAGATTGGAACCATCAACATAGAGTATCTATTAATAAAATTCTCTGGGCAGTAGCCAATCTCTTAGAATTTGGCATCACAATGCTGACTTCTACTTACTACTTTAATTTCCGTCGAGATTAATTAACTTTGGGTCATTTTATAAAACCCCTGCTTCCTAGGTGAAGGAAACAAAATTTCTTGTCAAATGACTGAGACAGATTTCTTAGGTTCCTCTAGGTAGAAAGGGTGCTGAGGAAGGTGGAAGGTTTTCACTCACAGAAATGATTTGGCTCTTGCTTAATATTTTACAAGTTATGTATTAGATTTGATTTTTCTTAACAGTGTTAAGGAACAATATGAGACAAAGAAGGTGATGATTTAAAAAAATATCTGATCCCTGTTTCATATAGTAACTACATTTCAAAACTCTTTTACCATTATGTGGCGATTTCAGATCCAGAATGTAAGAATCTTAAAGGACAAAATGATATTATTATTATAATGGTTTGGAGTTTTGGTTCTGAGAAACTACTACTGTGTCATATTCTTATGTTACAATGCATTTAATATTAAATATCATATTATATGCTCAGAATTACTAGATAATCTAGTTACATTGATAAACATGGAGTTCAGTCAAAGATTCTGCTTCATTAAATAGAGAGAAGGACACTGATCTCAACCTATGATCTTCACAAACACACACACACAAGTGTGCAAATGCACATGCATCAGGTCCACACATCTGTGTTTATACACACTCAAAAACATAAATGTACCATATACACAAAGAATAATTCTCTAAAATGCCTTCATCAGTTTCTTTAAGTTGGTTATTGAATGGACCCTAGCCTGTAAGCAAGTGGCTCTGGCAGGCTCTGACCTTCTCCCCCATTTCTTCTACTTTGCCAAATTTCATTAGATTATATTCCTGAAGCTAGCTCCCAAGGTATATTCCCTTAGTTGGCCAATCCCTCCTCCTGAAGCAGACTACCAATGTTCAACTATCGAAGTACTGAAGTCTAGTGTTCAAAGGACCCCTTTGGCTTACCTAATTAACATGTTTAATTAAAATTAAAATAAAATTTAAAATAGAAAAACTGCTGTTTGCCTATGTGCCATATCTGTCTCCTCTCTATCCAGAGGCAATCCTCTGTCCCACTGTGGGACAAAGACTTCTTTCCCCTCTCCCTGACCCCTTTCTCCCTTCTCCTTGGTTTCCTTCCTCTTTCCCCTCTTCACCTATCACCTGTGTCATCAACAGGTTTTGCATATACTTACATTAAAGGTAAAATAAAGAAAGTGACTTTGAACATCTGGATTCTTAATCAATCTCAGGAGTAAGTTGATGTCCAAAGCAGAATCATACAGGGAACATTCCATGAAAAACATTTTGTCTCGTCTGTCCAGTAACTTTTGACTTCTCTAAGAGGGTTTTTTCAATAACATGTTTCCAAATTCCTAGAATATCTCATGGCAAATGCATATTTTGAAGCTGGATAGGTTCCTATTTCTTTCACTTTTTAAAAATTTAAAGTATTATTTTCTTTTCATACAATATGTTCTGATTATAGTTTTCACTCCCCAGCTCCTCCATACTTCCCCACCCACCTAAATCTATAACCTTTCTTCTCTCTCATTAGAATACAAATAGACATTTATAATAACAGCAACAATAACAAAATATAAAATAAAACAAAAGCAAATAAACCAGGATATAACCAAAGAAAGCAGTAAAAAGAGCCAAAAAAAGTATAAGAAACACATGCAGACAGTGAGACACACACGTTCACACAGAGAGCAAAGAAGTAAAAACAAACCATAATAGATGAGCAAAAGTTCTGTAAGGTTAACAAGAAAAACCTCTCCACGTAGGGTACAGGTAACTCTGCAGAAGAGGCAGTGGAGAGGGAGGGGATGGAGGACACCACGGAAATAGGCTTTCTAGATGCTACAGGGCTAATGCCCATAGGAATTCACCGAGACCATGGAACATGCACAGGCTTAGCACAGGTCCAAGCCAGATGGAGTCCCAGTTCTGAAAGGGGAAGTAGACGTAAGATCCATCCCTACCCTGGATGCTATCTCTAATTGATAACCATCTGCAAAATTAATTTTTTCCAATGGAATCTCAAAGTGTATACAAACCACAATTACTCTTAGGCCCCTTGCACAGCAGCAGATAACACAAAACAAGTGCAAGGGGTTTTTGGGAAGTCTTTCACATCACAATGCTTTGTCTGTGCTCCTATTTCTGACTACTGGAAGTTAGTCATGTCTGAATCTGCTGGTATTATCTTTAAACTTCTATGATTTTAGAGAAAGCAAACCTATCACCAATTCCAGTGCTGAATATAAAAATTGAAATGATTCTAAATATATGGATGTGATAACAGGCTATATTCTGCCTGTCACTATTACAGATTCATAATCTGGAACACCTTTTGTATAAAACCTGAATTTTCTTAGATACAGAATTCAATCCATTTTCTCCATGATGCCAATGAAAGTGAAAGGCACAGATATGGTAACCACTTTAAGTCTGCAGTCAGAAGTTTTTCTCTATACATAGTTTGCAAGAAATTGAGAATATGTTCTATTTATTCATTTTTTGTCTACATAATATGCAACTGTAATGGTTTTTTAAAAATAAACACACTTAACAAAAACCTTACATATAACAACTGAATTTTTCTTCTTAATATGGAAAAATGTTATGACCCCTCAAATCCAGAAAATTCAGAATACCACAGAGCATACAGAGAAAGTGTGCAGAGATGATATAGTAATTATATATAAATATATATGTATAAGTGTGTGTTCATATATATGTGTGTATGTGTATATATGTATGTATATGTCTATTTTTGTGTATGTGTGTATGTGTTTGTATATGTATGCTTGTATTTGTATATGTGTGTATTCTGTACATGTGTATGTGTGTTGATATATGTATATGCACGCATATGTGTGTATGTATTTTGTGTATGTGTATGTGCGAGTATATATGTATGTTTGTGTATATGTGTGTGTTTGTATATGTTGCATGTATGTATATGTTTGTATATGTGTGTAAATGTGTGTATGCAAAACCAGATTGGAATAAAGATATTTTCTTCTCCCCATATAAAGCAGAAACTATCTAGTTCACAAATGCTTTCCTTTTGGGTCCACATAAGCTTCTACCTGACTGTTAGCTTTTAGGACCACTACAAAAACAAGGTGGGTTGGGGTGTGTCTTTAGTTAAAGTCTGGCAAGAAAAGCAAGGATTCAATGTTAAAGCTTCAACAGTAAGTGGGCCATGAAATAAAAACACTTTCAAGTGCTGGTTCCATTGTGTAATGGTTAGCACTCTGAACTCTGGAAATGCTTTCACCTAGTTTTTAAAAGGCCTTCACCATAGAGTACAGGGTCAAAATTCTTCCTGGGAGAAAAAAACAAAATGTCCAAAATTGCACTTCCCCTAAAAGCCAACAGAAATCATGTTGTAATAATTGCACTTGAAAATTCTTCAATTTTATACACAATTTAAAACCTATGAAAAAAGACTGGTGCATAGGTAAAGTTAATATCTCCTTGAGACAAATAGTTAGGAAACTCTAATAAATGCAAGATTGTTATCAATTTAGAAACAAAATAATTTTATGTTTAGGCTTTTTAAAATATCTTATCAATTACACACACACACACACACACACATATATATATATATATAAGTTTTTAGGATGCTTTTCACAATCTGTCCTGCTTATGTCACATAATTGCACTCACATATATCCAACAATAAAGAAATTACCCTGAGTCATCATTACTTTTAGAACACATGATAGCACACTGTAAACTGCCAACACAGCAATAATGTTATGATACTAAAATAAAAGTTTAAAACTTGGAGGTTTGTCCATGATTCTATTTTTTAGAATATCCTCAAGCACAAAAGTGTTAGAAAGCAGCAAGATGTAGGTATCCTTCACCACTAAGTCATAAAAGACTAAAACCAGAGTATATTATGCTTTGAAGTATCTGTGTCAGTTTGTTGTTGAACTCATGTTTCAGATGTGCCCAACCTGTGTAATGGGAGAAATTTTGAGGTAGAATGTCAGATCATTCATTTGAGATCTATCGCTGCTACTTAGTTAAAAATCCACTGAAGGCTGGGCAGGTGAAATGGCTTAGCATGTAAAGTGCTTGTCAGATAAGCAGAACAATGGGACTTTAAATCGCCAGAGCACATATAAATCCCTTTACTATAGCGCACAGTCTGTGTTCCATGTCGTCCCATTGTGAGATGAGATGAGTGGCAGAGAGAATTCCTGGAAGCTCACTAGTCAGCTAGTCTGGCATACACAGCAGAAGGCAAAGACCCTTCCTCAGACAAGGCAGAAGGCTGGTGTTGTCTTCTGAAGTCTGTGTGTGCACTGGGGCTTGCACATATACATATACAGAAACTAAATAAGTATCACTAAATACACTGGTTGTTCTCTGATGAATTATGGGTAAAGAAAAAAGTATTAAGAATTTTCATGTAGAAAAAGTAGACTATTGTTTTATTATGCTTAAAATTATTTCTTTCCTTAATACTTTTTATTGGTCACAAATCTAAATCAAATCCTAGTTTAGCAAAAAGGCCATTAAGGGGAAGAGAGGCAGGTTTCCTCTTTCTTTATTTATCATACCATACAAAAGCCTGCAGTGGAATCCTTACTTCTTAATTTTTAGGTAGGTTCCATTTCTAGAATGCTTTCAACACACTATCCATTGTAAGCTGAAACAAGGACTAGGTCAAAGATGATATTTGTTTCTGATAACTTATAAAGAAGCTAGCAGTAAAAGAATCACCTCCTGCCCTCCCTGATAGTCCCATCTAACCAAGGGCCAGTGCTGCACACAGATGTTTCCTTAGCCAGGAAGAAACCAAATTTGGTGTTAGATTTACAAATGCAATCAGTTTAGCATTTTGCTCACATATAGCCAGAGCTGTGATTGTGGTAAAGAGTGAGCACACCAAATGTATTATTAACATCTGCTTCTGGTGTGATGCATATGCCATATGAAACACGGCCAAACGACTGCAGGGTAATGATTTCCTAAAAGCACCAGAGAGCAGATGGGAAGCATGATTCCAAGGTCAATGATCTCAACTAGGAGATGGCTAAAAGTCTTAACATATTTTACTGTTTACAGGAGATTTTCAAGAGAATATCTCTTGGTAAGTTTTAATTTCTTTCATAATTATTTATTGAGATATACACACACATACACACAAACAAACATGTATATATATATATGTCCATATACATGTATATACACAATTTTCTATTTGGGGTATAACTATCATGGTATTTATCATAATCATGAGATTGGACAAGTCATTATTGCATATTATATAATTTATTTAAAAATTATTTTAGTGTAATATATTATTGTTTGCATATTAATGAAATTATTTTGATAATATCCACCTGTTGTTATTCTTCCTGACTTCTGTCAGATCTACCATTGTTGTGGGAGGCTGCTTGTTTTTTCCTGGCCAGAACCAAAATAATCACACAGAAGCTGTATTAATTACAACACTGGTTGGCCTATTAGCTTATGCATATTTTTAGCTTACTCTTATCTCTCAAATTAACCCATTTCTCTAATTGTATATTTATATTTTACTACAAGGCTCATGCCCTACCGGCAAGGTTCCAACTTGCAGCTTGTGTCTTTCTCTGACTCTTGTCTTCTTTCTCCCAGCATTCAGTTTAGTTCTTCCTGCCTAACACTTCTCTACCCTATCACAGATTAAGGTAACGTCTTTATTCATTAACCACTAAAAGCAACGCATATACAGAAGGACTTCCCACACCATACAACCTCTTTTTAAAAACCACTAAATCTAGCCTATGATGTCTATATCTCCTGATTGTGGGGCTATTCATCAAAACATGGTCAACCTATGAGGACTTCACCCTTAGAGAAAACTGACTCTCCCTCCTCCTGAAGCCATTAATTGTAAATGGATCTCTATTTAGAGATGGAGGGCTCATTGAGTCCTCCCCTTTCCATGCTAGACTTGATCTTGTTCAGTTGTTGAGTAGACAACCAGAGTTGAATTCATGTGTACAGTAATTCTGTCATGTCTAGAAGAAAATTTTGCTCTACCACACCCTTGCCTCATTATTACAGTCTCCCTGCCATTTCTGCTGTGATACTCCTTGAGCTTTGGTAGTTGTATAGACGTCCATTTGCAGCTGAGTACTCCACTGTCACAATTTCGACAAATGGTTTACATTTTTTCTTTATGATGTTTTTTTTGTTTGTGTGTTTGTTGTTTGTTTGATATAGAGTTTCCCCATGTAGGTGTGGATAGTCTGAATTCCAGTTTGTAGATCATGATAAATTCAAATTCACAGAACTCTGTCTGTTTCTGCCTCACACATGCAGGAATTAATAGTAAATATCACCATACCCAGAAAGTAGTATGGTTTGTAAAAAGGTTTTTTTTGAGAGTTTCATACATATATGCGAATTTTCATGATTTCAACAGAAACTCTTTTTTCAATAGGTAATGCTTTACCCATCATCCTTTCCCAATGAATCCCAGTAACAGCCAATCATATTTTCTTCTTTTGTACAATTTTGAAAAACTCTGCTATTTTCTCTAAGTTAAATATAGCTAACTCTCATTCAGAAGTTAATTAAAACAGTCTCCTAGGGCTGTGAGTAGAATCTAATGTCTGAGAGCTGGTTGAGCAGGCAGCAGACCTTTGGTTTGACCTCCTTCATTAGAAGGCTCTTCTAGAATGTTTTTAGGTTTCTAGCAAACTCAGAGATGCAGATACATAATCCCATGTCCTATGTGTGATTTGTCATACCATCTTCATTATCAGCCGTCATACCAGGGTCCTTTGACAACCATAATCTCGGTGAGTCAGATGTTCAAGGAACCACTCTTGTTTTGACAAACCTATAATGAGATACATCCTCTGTAATAGACAAAGCATGTAGTTTGGGCCTTATACTTTTTTTCATGGTTCTTTCTTTAATTTCTGGAAACTACTTATCTTTACTGATCTTTTCATTTCTTCATACATTTATCATTTCAGAATATTATATATTTGGAAGCACACAACATGTAGTCTTTTAAGATTGACTTCTTTCATTTGACAACATGCACCATTTTTGCACATGTAGTTCACATTTGGTAACACATTTATATTTGTTTAAGTGTGCCATGTAGGAGGGGGCTGCTTATTCATCCTGTCTGCCCAGAACCAAAATAACCAAAAAGTCACTTGTTCATCCCAGCCACCTAGAACTGAAATAGCCACACAGAAACTGTATTATTTAAATCACTGCTTGGCCCATTAGCTCTAGATTCTTAATGACTAGCTCTTACATATCAATTTAACCCATCTCCATTAATCTGTGTACTGTCATGTCACAGTGGCTTACCCGGCAAAGTTTCAACATCTCTGACTCTGGTGGCAGCTCCATGGCTTCTCTCTGACTCTGCCTTTCTTCGTACCAGCATTCAGCTTAGTATTCCCCACCTAGCTCTGTTCTGCCCTATCAATAGGCCAAGACAGTTTTCTTTATTCATTAATGGTAATCACAGCACACAAAGGGAAATCCCTTATTAGTACCATGAATTTAAATCCCCTAAACTACTGAAGGCAATCTTGATGCAATCTCAAACATTGGTGCAGACCAAAATTATAAACTGTTTTTGTGAAAAATGAAAGTAGCTAGAAAGGAGGAAGCAGGAAATAGGGTAAGGGAAAAAAATAAGAAAGAAGGTCAAGAGAAAGTAGAAGAATAGAAAAGGGGGAAATAAAGGAGTATCAAGAAAAATGATTGAGAAAATGCAACAGGGGTAGAAGGAATGGGAGGAGGAAGGAACAGATGTTACAAGGGAATGTTGCATCCAAATGAAGATATGAATTCAGTGCAAAAGAAGTAGAAATACATAGACTGTCAACAACAAAGCAACTATCCTGACCGTGATTAAGATGAACCATGAAAGAAGATGGTGAGGCACATTCATGGACTTCATTCATACCAGTGCTGTGGAGTACCAGTGCTGCATGGCCTCTCTTACAATTTCCAGTCAATACAGCCATAGAAGGAATTCTTAAGTAATCCCAAATTTTGCTGATGTATCTATTTAGAGAGTCTACAGTTGAATATAACCTTTCCCTTTCACTTACTCCTCTTCATTTACTTATATTTCTAATGTGGATTCTCTGTGGAGAACTGAATTCGAATGAAAGAAAAGTGTGGTGTGTGCCAATATTCTCAAAACTATTAGCTAGTTATGTATAAAGAATATTATGCATGGTTTTTTATTTACTTTCCCTTATTTCTATTTTTTGTTTGCCTGTTTGCATTTTGGATAGGGGTACTATAGGGGCACTTGATTGTGGACATATTTCTTCATAGATCAGAAATGGGTTAGTATTCTTTGTTCAACACCATCTGCAAGTAACTTAATTTTGATATTCATATCAACCAGAGTCCATTGCCCAATTTCACCTGACAGCCATGACATTTATTTTCATAGCACATTTAGGATTACATTTACAAGTCATTGCTTGCAAGAGTAAATTATCTATTTGTTGTTTTGGTGCACACAACCCTTCTGCAACACCTGAAAATTTCTGTTTTATTATGGAAATTCCCTTCCCATCTAATCTATTGTCTTCAGTCTTTTTTTCAAAATCATGTTTTGTTCCAAACCATAAACATCTTGAAAAGCATTAAAAGAACCATATTTATAGAGAGAAGAAAATATTATTAAAATTTTTATATTTTTAAATATAAATATAAAATTTTTATATGTAAAAAATAAAAATATGTGGTTTAGGAAGTCGTTGAAGGTTAAATTAATATCAATCTTTCATTTGCCTAAATGCATATAAGTGACTGAAATCTCCAGTAGTATAATATGTAAGCTATGATGTTTCCTTATGATGATGTATATATACATACATATAAAAGTTCACTTGTCCCCTTGACTTTCTATTAGTCATCATCTCTGAGCATAAAAGTAAGAGGTTATTATGAAGGAGGGACTAGGAGGCATAAGGAAGGCAATTATCTATTACTCGTCAATGTATGTCTTAAGTGGCCAGGGAATTTTCCCCATTTTTTTTCCAGTTAGTCTTTTAAATATCATATGTGCTCCAGATTTCTGAGATCTAAATTTAGAACAATAGAATATCTCTTCATTTTTTAATCATCTCCTTCAATTCCATGATCATTATCATCATCAGCATATAAGCATTGCTATAGTCAGAGATACTAGTTAAAGGGGATGTATATTTCAGAAATACTTTGTTTCCCAACCTGTATATTAAGCTCTAATAATATTACAGCCAAATGTTCAAACATCATCTCATTTTGCAATTCAAACATGGCTTTTATGTGGTGTTCAAGGGTCTTTGTTACTGTTCTATCCCTAGTACTGTTTAAAGAAAGCATATATTTGGGTGGCTTCATAACAGTTTTAGAGGCTTAGTATATTATTACTATGGCAGTAAACAGGCGTGGTGCTGCAGCAGTAGCTCAGGATTTTACATACTGTTGTGCAAGAAGCAAGTAGAGAGAAGGAGACACTGGGTTTGGTGTAGGCTTTTGAAACCTCAAAATCTACACCCAGTGACACATCTCCAACAAGGCCACACCTCCTAAGCCTAATCTTTCTATAGCTATTCCATCCCTTCATGACTAAGCATTCAAATTATGAGCCTATAAGGACATTTTCATTCAAACCACCACACCAAATAACCACAATTTTCACTGTTTTGACAACAACAGCAAGTCAAACATCACTCTCATAAAGTCTTTTTCTGTGTTGCTTACAGACCTGATTCACCGGGCAGCTACAGCCACCAAAGTGACTTCAGAAAAGGCAAGTAAAGACAAAGGAACTGCAGAAACTCTACGTACTTTGGGTTTAAGAAAGTCACATGATTTCTGCACAAATCTAGTAGCTGGAATTAGAACCCTGGCTTGACATCAATGTACATGCAGCATTTTTGGAATGCTGATGGCTCCTTTTATACCCTACTCTATCTTCCGTGGCATCTTCTCCAAACTCTACTTAACCCAGCACCTTCTCAAAACTCTTCACCACTTCTCAATGAAAAAGTAGTCCACAAAGAACCCCTGGCAGCCTCATCCTTATCATCTCTTGCCTTGTTGATTAGGTGCTTGTTTTCTGTGAATCATATATTTATTTTATAATTTCCCCAGCAGGAAAGTGTCAATATCAGGAAAATATTTGACTTGCTTGTTTCAAAATGACTTTTACTATTCTTCTCTTTAATTGAACCTATTAATTTAAAAATCTGTTTTACATGGAAATATAGCAGATTAATAAAAAAATACTTCAATACCTTCATAAGAAAGATCTGAAACTGCTATAACCACAATTAGCAATTTTAATGAGAGTAATAAACAGAATTTACACTATGATTTATGCATTTTAAAACAAAGTTGTCTACATCTCATTAAATACACAACAACCATCTGAGGCCCATTAGTATTATCAGGCATAGACAAGACAATATAGGGTAAAATGGAACAAGGGATTTCTCCAAAGCAACAAAAATTATTTTATAGAGTCTAGACTCAGAGTAGGTTTGTGAAAATTTCTCATTATTCAATTTACTTACCAAATAGACATTAGGAGAAGGTTTCTGGATCACTTAAATTGCATATAAAACTCAGCACCTACTCTGAGCAATGGATTAATGGTACTGATCAAAGGTGTCCTTTTATTCTTCGTTGTAATCCGGAAACTAAAAGACACACAGCTGGCAAAGAACATGTTATAAAACTCCTGGAAAATGAATAAAAAACATGAAAAACTGAAGAGGGAATTTGGAGAACCAGAGGATGAAAAAGAGACAGACAGTGAATATCAACCCAGTGTGTCTACTATGAATCAATTCAGGAGATGCCAAATAAACAAAATATGGACCTTGTCAAGACAGAATTGATTTAATACAATTCTATGAAGGAGAACCAAAACAACAATTGCAACACTAATAAAATGTTCTATAGTATTTTCAACCATCAAAATCTGAAAAAAGAGGAATTTTGTTTTATGGATGCCACTGAACAAGGCTTCAAACTGGGCTTGAGTAGCTGTCACATGATCAAACAGCTTATTTGGGAACATTTCAACCTCAGGTCAACCTGTTTTTAGGAGGACTTGTCATACTACTCAAACTAAGAATGAATCAAAGTCCAGGTGGCTTAGAAAGAGAAAGAAATTTAATAAAGTTTGATCAGTGCACTTCTTTCCATATTAATCAGGTGAAATACATAGGTCCAATAGCCATTTAAGAGATAAGGTAGAGCTGAAAAGCCTTTGTGGGACATGATGGTGTCATTGAACTCATGAATTCACAGTGGCTGTGGCATCATACACCACAAGACTGGACCAGACCCAAACCAGCCTGAATCTCAGCATGGATAGTAGAAATATTCATGGAGGCATTTACTGAGGAGCTATTGTTTCTTCCAGGGATATGGCCCATGAGAGGCTATCCATGCTCCTGTAGATAGCTCTACATTCAGGCAAATAAAGGCATGATTATGTGGACTCAGTATTGTTGTTGTTGTTATCTAGTGGTTTTGCAGAGTATGTAAAGTTGGGAGGCAAAAGTGGTAGAGAACATGGGGGAGGACCATGAAGGAAGAAATTAAGAATGGATCAAATCACATTATATGATATATTAAATAATCATATAATAAAAATAAACAATGTGGAAGTAAAATGATTATGTCTGATTATCTAGTAGGTCACTGGAGGTGGGAGGTAGTGGAACAACTTTGAGAGATCTAAAGAGAAAGGAATTGAACTGAACTTGGTGTTTCTTGCCATGAGCGATTTTTCAGTGCACTAGGACATAGGAACAAAAATATCAATCTGACTGCTTCCTGGCTTATGGGGCCCTACTACAGTACATTTTCAAAACCATAATTCTTCCTAAATCCTCATCTACATCATAAGGAAGAGCAGTTTTCAAAGCCGATCAGATGATTTCCAGAAGATGACTGTCAAATAGAAGAGATTCTGGGCCTCACTTGATGTTTATCATGTGTACATGGTATTTGGTGGCAATCAGTTTGTCTGGCTGGTACATCTGACTCCATGTTCTGATAGATTGACAGCTTGCTAGATTATAAAGTAGCAGTAAAAATTTAATAATAAATGTGAATAGGTAAACCTAAAACTTCTCAAAACATCTAATAAGCAGAAAAGTAAGCAGCATTGCAATGTCAGTGAAATAGTGTACAGAAATTTAGGAAAAACTCATTGCTATTTCACTTCAAAGTTCATTTTATTTTTCCAAATTCACTTATTAAGGTGAAGTCCATTTACCTTAAGGTATGAATATAATCTCAAATATGCCAGTAAATTGTCACTAAAATGGTAAATTATAGTTGCTATGATACAATTTGTCTTCTAGGAATCCTGGTAAGTTTGTGCATCCTCCTCTTTTGTATTTTTCTTTATGTGGTATGTTTATTTATATACTGCATGTATATGTATAAATCATAAATATATAACATCTATATAAGCATCTTTGGCCTCTCTTTTGACTTGTTATGATATCTGCCATGTTCTCCCATTAAAGATGATAAAAATCTTTATAAACCTATTATGTTTATGTGACTCATAATAATGATTTACCTCTTTAGGATGGTAAGTAACATCTTATTTTGAGCCAACCCCAAATTTTAAACACTAGAATGGGTGTTTGTCATTTAGTTTGTAAGCTTCACAAAATCAAAGTCATTTTATGCATTTTATTGTGTTGTTTCTCTCAATAATTCTGAGGACATGGGAAAATAACTACACATATTCTCCCCATGTTAAAGGAATCTGGCAATCTGAGAAAACATTTCCTCACAGAGAGGAAAGCAGGTGGATATTTACTGGGTGTATTCAGGCTTTTCATCTTGAAGTTCTTGTCTGTTAGCCTTTTTCTCCAAATAATTGAACTTGGATGATGTTATCCTGAAGTGGGAGAGCAGGAAAACTTTGAAGTGGCACTGGAAGGTAAAGGGAGAGAGATGAAGACTTTAACCAAGGCAAAGCGATAGGAGAGAATGAAGGATGATGAGCTTCTGCTCAGGGATTTGAGGACCAGGATAAAGAGATTTGATTAGCTGGTTCACGGAGAAAGAAATCGATAGGAAAGGTAAGCCATTTGAAATCATGATTTGAGGGAAGCCTGGGAACAATCTTGGCTAGGAATTACTTTATCTAAGGCTCAGCCATACTATTGTCAGTCAGATAGGCTTAGAAAAAAATCATATCTAGACTGAAGTAAAATCATGAATGCTTTACCTTATAAAATGAGAACAAATGTTTAGAATTGAAATGCTAAGAGAAAGGCAATTCTTAAACATAGTACATCTGTTCCTCCATATATTTTTAATGCTATATTCAAATTATTGACAAAATGGTTCAAAGGCTAAAATTGAGGAGATAGGTGGACAGGGCTGAACAGTACTTGAATAAGCAAATCATCCAAAATCAGATTAGTTTCAAGTGGAAAGTTTTTTTAGGAACTAACAAGGCTCTCATCATGCTTGTAATTTTTTTGGCTTGATGTATAGTGTATGTATATAAACTAAGTATTTCAAAGTTACTCATCACCAATGCTGCAGGGGCTCCTAACCCAGACTACTGCCCCTCTCTTCCTAGCCCATCCCAGTTTGCTTTCAGGTACCCCCTCCCTTCCCTTCTTTGGGGCCATAGATCCCCCAGCTGAGCCTGTTTGGGCATTGGGATCAGGTGGTGAGTGCAACCTGTGGGAGTTCCCTTGTTTCAACAGCCTGAAAGCAGGAAGGTAGGCCTTTTGTCTGCAAGGTCCCTGGCCAGCAAGAGGCCCTGATCCTGTACCAGAAGATCTATGGGAGGGGTCCCTGGCAAGCAAGGGGACCTGATCCTGTACCAGAAATTCCAATGGAGAGAGCATTTGTAGAAAGAAATGGGCAGGTGCCAATGCAAGAATTCTTCCAACAATCTGAAAACCAAAAAGATAACACCAGAACCCAGCGAACCTACAACAGGAAGACTGGAACACCCTAAT
>LOJH01014585.1:4793-21369 GCA_001685095.1 Ellobius talpinus
AGAGAGAGAGACAGAGAGAGAGAGACAGAGAGAGAGAGAGAGAGACAGAGAGAAGCGTCTTGAATAGAGCCTGACAAGTCACTGGAAGTTCAACAACAAAACAAAACAAATGCGAATCAAAGCAATGAGTTGAGGTGTTGGGGCTGGAAAGATAGCTAAAAGGTAAAAAGCATTTATTCCTCTTCTGGGAACCAGTGTTTGAATCTCAGCACTCACACGGGGCAGCTCTCAAACTGCTTTTAATTTCAGCTCCAGGAGATCCAACACCCTTTTCTGGTCTCCTTGGGCACCAGGCATGCATGTGGTACACAGATGTCCCTGCAGTCAAAACACACACACATACTTAAAAATTGTAGATATACTTTAATCTATCAAAAATAACTTCAGAGACTATATTGAGAATTTAAGGATACTGGGGCTAACCTTTGATTTTTAATACTTTTTATATTTGCTCACACTTTTTCTTCCTTTTCTTCTCCTGAGTGTCAGCACCACATAGAAACGCAAAGGTATGGCCGTGAAGAACAAGCAGCAGTGTGGTTTGCTAGGGTGGTGGCCTTCAGACTTTGCTGAGGACGTCCCACAGGAGATCTCTCCCCGGTAGCACTCACATCACCAGCCTGATTATCCCCAGCCTCAATATCTCTAGCCTGTCTGCTGCGTAGCCCATTTGCTGCCGAATGCCTGATTAATGCTCCAAATGTTAACTTTAGAACAAAAGAGTAATAATCACTCGTGCCCCTCAAAGTGAGCTGCTGGGTGGTAATTAGCCAAGAAAGGTGCCACTGTAAACAATCCTCTCACTTCTGCCAGGGCTCTTGTTTGTGTTTGTTTAGTTTGTATGCGAACTGTGAGTGCAAACCGGATTAGGGGTTTCATCTTCCCTTAAGTATACCATCAAGATTACGCCCCTGATCATGGCCACACCGTCCGTCCCAGGTCACTGTCAGTGGATGCACCGTGGGGAAGTTCTGACCTGTGACTTCACATGGAGAAGTCTTCCACCGACAGAATGCTGCTCACTCACTGCAGGGCTCTCCTGACTGAGGAAAACAGAGTAGGAACTAGATGAGACTGGGGTTGGACCATCTGGTACCAGCCTGTACTTAACCTGTCCCCAGAGAAGACATTTGAGGCGGGGAACGTGCCGTCTCTGCACTCTGGGGACCAATCAGGATCACCTCAAATTCTTGGCCAGACTGGTGTATACATGGGCGTCAGGCCAGCCATAACTCTGGTGTGAAACCCTTCCTTCCTCTGCCCCAGATATAACTTGATAGCTCAGATTTGCTGAAAGGGGTACTTGTTTGTTCGTTTTTTGAGACAGGGTCTCTGTAGCTTTGCAGCCTGTCCTGGAACTCGCTCTGTAGACCAAGCTGGCCTCGAACTCACAGAGATCCCCCCTGCCTCTGCCTCCCCAGTGCTGGGATTAAAGACTTGTGCCACCACCGCCCGGAGAAACGGATTACTTTTAAGTATAAATTAGAACTTCAACTCCGCTCTTGTGCTGTTTAGAAGTAAAGTAGAGCTCCAAAGCTACAAAGAAACCCTGTCTCGAAAAACAAAAGTAAAGTAGAGGCTATTCCTGAATGTTAAACCTGGATCACCTATTTCAAGGACTAGAGTCTGGGGTTCTTGTGCAAGAGCAGATTCCTTGAGTCCTCTGGTGACCAAATGACAGGCTGGCGTGGACGATGCTAGTGCTCCTAGTATCGTTGTTGGAGGGTAAAAAGTATTCTAGGCTCGCTCTCTCATCTCCTTTTGAGAACAGGTCAAGGTTTAGTTTCAGTAAAGAGTAGAGCCGCTTAATACCCAAGTCCTGCATGGCTCTGACGGAGAATGGGAGCATCCTGGTTCTCAGGACACCAGCGGGTGGCACGGAAAGGGAGAGGGGGCCCGTGTAAACCACCTCCGGAGCCTTGCTTTGCCCGGCCTGCCTTGGGTGCGGGAGATGTGTGAAGGGGTGTTAGGGGAAAGGTTGAGACTGACGCCGGCTCCTGAGCTTACTCCCTGTGGGAAGGAAGAGGAAGTGTATTCTGGAATAGCTTAAGCAGCTGCCGCTATTGGCCGCTGGGCCTGTCAGTCGCCTAGGGGCTGAAGCTGAAAAGAGGAAGAAGGAGAGCTGTTGCCTGGAAGGGAGGAGGAGGGGGCTGAGCCCAGCGGAGCCAGGGGGCGTGGGGGCTGGGAGTGCAGGCCAATTGGCAGGGCGGGGCTGCCTTCGATCTGGCCACTTCTCTTAATCATCGCTCTTCTGATTCAGGGTGGCATTGTGTGTCCCAGTGTGCAAGAATAGCCCCAGACTCGGAAAGGCTGAACCCAGAGCTCTTCAGCAGGGAAGATTCCCTTCCCCCCTGCTTCAGGCTGCTGAGCACTGAGCGGAGCTCAGAATGGAAGCCATCGCCAAATATGACTTCAAAGCTACTGCTGATGATGAGCTGAGCTTCAAAAGGGGGGACATCCTTAAGGTGAGTGCTGATGTGGTTGCCTCTCGTGCTTGACTGCCTTCCCTCACCCTGGTAACACACAAAGACGCTGTGCTTTCTCTTTCCTCAGTGCACACTTTAACATCCGTCACCAGGTTTAATTGGATAGCTTGCCGTAGTAGATGCCGAGCGATTACTAAATGTGGCATAAGAGAATGGTGTGGTGTGTGCTCCTTAACTGCCTTTGTGTGATGTCTGTTTGTCTGTTTATTGATACAGGCAAAGTCAGAAGGGATCATGAGTGATGGCTTTACCTTGTGAAGTTGTATTTTAAAAAAAACCCACAAGGAATATTTTTAAATCCTGAACGTGAATAATTTATGTAAAAGCATTCCTCTAGTCTTGCTGTGCACAGCCAGGACACTCTGCCTCTTGTCATGGGGTCCTAGATTAGAAGCTGCTTAGGGAGAGGGTGAGTGTATGCCCAAACTCACCGAAGAGTTCATTGCCTTTCATTTCTGAGAAGAAACTAATGGAGTTCCATATAACAGTGTTTAATTTGCCCTTATACACGTTAAGATTTTGGCTTTCTTTAGAGGAACTTGAGCAATTACTGAGAATTAAAGTCTAATTGCATAAAAGATGGATACAGATCAGAAGTGATCCTCTTCACGGTTTGGAGCTTATCTGGCCGTGCTGTGATGCAGGCATTGGCTCCCCACCTAGCACATGGTGATTTGCGTAGTTGGCTGGAGAAGCTCACCCTTTTGGTTATCGCTTTTCTTTACAGGGCAAGTGTTGTCTAAGAGTGCGTGGACTCGAAGTGGGCAAACTAAAGCTTAATATTTTGAGTGCTGCCTGTGTCTCAAGTTTTGATATTCTTTCCTCAGAGCCCTAGTCTAGATTGTTGGGGTTTCCCTGCCTTTTTGCTTTTTTTTCCCTACCCAAGTGCTACTCTTTGATTTTCTAAAGGAAAAAAGTGAAAATGTGATTTATGGGAAGAACTATAAAGACTCATTATGTGAACCTATGGATAGTGATCAAGTCTGCCCTCAGTGCTCAAAGTGAGGGAGTGTGACAACTTTTCCTGAGGAAATGCACACACACTCAGCCCAGATAGGGAGCCCATGACAGACCAAAGTCCAGCTCAGTGAGCCAGGAGGTTTTATTGGAGTTACTTACAGGAATATGGGTGAGGGGTTACCTACAGAAGCAGACATGACTCAAAGACAGCTGTACCACTAGGTCCCACTCGAGCCTGTCACCGTTCACAAAAGCTGGAAAACCTGGAGCACACTGGACAGCCTGCAGGCGGACACTGCTCTAAACCTCTGCAGGCGGCTGGTCTGCTCTCAGAGTCTACAGCTCCTCTCCTCTGAGCCTTTTCTTATCCCATAGCTACTGAGAAGGAGACACTCAGTTTTTATTGCTTACTCTGGCAGGGAGGGGCCTAGTGAATCTGGTCAGTTTCAGGGACTTCCTGCAGCTATTTTGAGTTGCTTATTTCCCTTTTTAAAGATCTTACCTGTAGGATGAAATGTTTCAATCTCAGAGGAAACTGTTACACATTTTCCACATCAAGGAGCTGGGCTCTGAAACGGTTACACTGACCAGGGAGAGAGGCTAAATGTCAGTTGACCTGCATGTGCGTAAGGCGGTGCTGAAAGGCTGCTCCAGAAGTTAGTCCCTTTGTTGTGACACAAAGCTGTTTGAGAGATGGACAAAATCAGCCCTGGCTTCAGAGCCCATTGCTGGTTTCTTAAGAGTGCTAGGACTCAGAGAGGGAACTCCTGCTACTGAATGACTCTGCCATTGGTGCAGAGGTCATCTTCTCTGTGCTTACTGTGTACAGGAGATAATCCACTTGTGCTGTCTCAGAGTGAGGCTGTTACTCAGGCACTCAACGTTTGCAGCCTATACAAAACCCTTAAGAACCAGGTTTTTTGTTTATTTGGTTTGGCTTTTTGGAGACAGAGTCTTTTTTTTTTTTGGCCAGGCTTGCTTAGAATTCACTATGTAGCCCAAGATTATAGATGAGCTCCACCATGCCTGACACATTTTGTTGTGTTGTGTTGTATGCATAGGGTTCCCATTAGACTTCCCCTGGTAACTTGGACTTGCAGGGCTGGCGGTTCATAGTCTTCTTGTCAGTACATCCCATTGCCTGTTAACACCACATCTACAAATGAAAACAAAACCAGGGACCCTGAACACCACCACCCCCTGGTGCTGTCTCTTGACCATAAATGTTTGACACATTGTTCATGTCCTCCTGGGAATTTTTATGATGAGGAAGGTGAATCAGAATGTTCCCATTTACTTTCGCATTCTGTTTGGGAGAGAAAGCCATACACTTAGTTCTTTCCAATTCGGTAGATAACTGGGATATGAGGTCATGATGCCATTATTGCTTTTGAATGGTGGCCATTAGCTGTTTGTTAGTAATCTTGTGGCTCTACTCCAGAGAGCGAGAGCAAGTGCGAGCAAGTGCGAGCGAGTGTGAGTGTGTGACACAGTGACTGCCCTTTGTCTCAGCTCTGACACAGTTTCATGAGGAGGAGGGGCGCTCTGGGTGAAGAACTGTTGGTAAAACAAACAAGCAGTTTTCTTCCTTTCTTCGGGAGTAAGCCCACGTTGTCACTCACTTTGATATCATTTGATAGCTCTAGGCTCATAAAGGGCAGGAGTGGTGTGGGACACTTAAACTTTGATTGAAATAGGAAGATATTTGTTGTTCCTTTAATTTCCCTCTATTCTTTTGTGGTTTTTTGTTTGTTTGTTTGTTTTTTGGTTTGTTTGTTTCTTTGCTTGTTTTGTTTTGAGATGATATATGTGTTGCCTGTGCTGGTGGTGTTACTTGTCCTTCCCTACTGAAGCTTGTGTTTTGCTGGAGAGCAGGGGTACTTAAGAAAGAGAAGACTTTCCCTGTAAGCTTCAGGCCTTTGCATGGTTGAAATACACTTAAGTTCCTCATTGTTGTGGTAGAGACTTGTCATGGCCCTGAGGAAGGGACTGGGTTTGTAGCTCAGAGGTACAGCACTTGCTTAGCATGTGAAAAAAATCCTTGTATTTTTAGCCTTGGTCCTATAAACTGCCATGTAGGATGGCTTTCTTTTTTCTTTCTTCTTTTTTTTTCTGGAAACAGGGTTTCTCTGTAGCTTTTTTTTAAACATTTATTTAACTTTATGTGCATTGGCATCAGATCTCCTGGAACTGGAGTTACAGACAGGTGTGAGCTGTCATATGGGTGCTGGGAATTGAACCTGGGTCCTCTGGAAGAGCAGCCAATGCTCTCAACCACTGGGCTGTCTCTCCAGCCCCTCTCTGTAGCTTTTTGAGTCTGTCCTGGAACTCACTCTGTAGATCAGGTTGGCCTCAAACTCAGACATTCACCTGTCTCTGCCTCCTGAGTGCTGAGATTAAAGGCCGGCAGTAGGATGTCTTGATTGTACTTCAGGCACCGCTGCACAGGGATCCAGGGGCCATTTCAAGTCCACAGACCTTTGTGAATTCCATTGAGGTTGCTTGCTTCCTTCTTCAGTTCTGGAGGGGACCAGCATTCCAGTCATTGAGGTGTCTGTGACTCACTGCTTTTACTGTCCTCCTGAACTGCTTGAGAAGAAGGTCTTGGGTTCACTCTCTGCCCTTTGAGTGTCTGCACGTCTCTGCTGCTTAGCTTACTTCAGTGTCTTATTTACTGAGCAGGCCTGAACCGGACTCTGTGCTCATTGCCTTGGCTGTTGGGGACGAGGCATAAGCTACACTTTCTGTCTTCAGCAACTCTGAAAGAAAAATACATTACTGAACTAGGCGGCCCAAGGCTTAGCTCCCGGGTTTTGGAAGACAAAAGGCCCCTTAACTTAGATTCTTATTTTTACACTTATTTGGGGGAAACGGGCACGTGTGCCACAGCATGTATGTAGAGGTCAGTCCTTCCTTTCCTTCCGCAGTGTGGGTCCTGTGGGTGGTCAGCCTCAGGTCAACAAGCTTGGTGACAAGTGCATTTTACCCGCTGAGTCGTCTCACCAGCCCAGCTTGGGCTTTTATTAGGGGAGGTGTAGAGTCCCAAGCCTGGAATGTTCCAGTCTTTATTGTGTGATCTAAGTACCTGTGTGGTATTGGCTATTAGGAGGAAGAGGATGCCATGAGAGATGCTAAAGGAAAAATCATGGGCTTTCTACCTGGCATCTAATGGTGTCTATATCTCCTGTGGGTGCAGGAAGACTGCCCACTGGTGAGCACAGCCCGGTCTGCTTGGTTGGTTTCATCACAGCTGCAAGCAGGCCTATATTTCAGTGTATAAGGATCACTTCAGATATTTGAATATAATATCAAAAGAAATAAAAAGTAGGGCTGCTTTAAAATCTAGTGTTGTTATACTGAGAGATGCATTTATGATTACCTGTGGGTAATGTTGACTAAACTAGAATGTTATATCTTAAGTACTTTTTTCTATTCTATTCTTTTTTGTATGTCTTTTTAAAAATAATTATGCAATATTATGGAAAGCTGCACATGTATAATGTCTTTTGAGCATACTTTCCAGCATTATTTTGTTCTCTGCTCCCTGGACAATTTCATTTCTATTTCTGTCATCAGTGTAGATCTATGTATGTCTGTGATTTTTGTGTATCTAAATTGCAGGATCACAAATGAGAGAAAACATGGTATTTGTCTTTCTGAGAGTAACTTAATTCCCTTAATAGAATTATCCGCAGTTGCCCCATTCTCCTGCAAATGATATAACTTCTTTTTTGTTTGGCTTTGGTTTGTTTGAGATAGGGTTTCTCTGTGTAGCCCTGGCTGTCCTGGCACTCACTCTGTAGACCAAGCTGGCCTCGAACTTAGAGATCTGCCTGCCAAGTGCTGGGATTAAAGGCACGTGCCACCGCCTGGCTGTTAGTTTTTAACTTATCGTTGTCTTTATGTACTTTTTTGTGTTTGTATGATGTGTGTATGAGTGTGTTGCGGTGTGCATGTTTTATGATGTGTGTGTTTGTATGATGTGTATGAGCATGCTGTGGTGTGCCTGAGGAGGCCAGAAAACAACTTTGAAGTTAGTTGTCTCCTTCCCCGGGATTTTTTTTTTTTAATTCTGTTAGTCGTGTTTGGGGTGCATTGTGAACATGTCACAGTACGCATGTTTAAATCAGAAGGCAGTTGGTTGCTTTTGGCTTGTTCCTTCCATCATGTGAATCCTGGGGATTGAACTTGGGTCATCAAATTTGGTGGCAAGAGCCTTTACCTGCTGGGCCATCGCATTGGCTTTGTCTTCCGATTTTAAAGGAATACCCATACTGATTTTCCTAGTGGCTGGAGTATTTTACATTTCCATCAGAAGTGTATGTAGGATTCCGTTTTGTCCAAATCTTCAGCGTTTATTGTTATTCATTCTTTTTTTAGATTTTTAAATTTATTTTTATTTGCTATATATGAGTGTTTTTACCTGGGTGTATCTCTTTAAACCACATGTATACAGTGCTTGAGGAGGCCAGACGGGCACTATTCTGACTGAGATCAGGTAGAATCTCTGTAGTTTGATTGATTGGCTGGTTTTGGTTTTGGGGGACAAGGTTTTTCTGTGTAGCCCTGACTGTTCTGGAACTCTGTAGACCAGACTGGCCTCGAACTCACAAAGGTTCGCCTGCCTCTGCCTCCCGAGTGCTGGATTAAAGTCTCGTCCCTCTACCACTGAGTTTCAGCTTAATTTTTAGGATAAAAGTTTGTGATTTGAGTTCTCTCAAGGCAAGTAGATTTATAGTCACTTTGTCAGCTGAACACAGAGTTTCCAAATCGGTGCTGAGAATGAACTTTCAGTTCCTTTGCATCTTGAGGATCCAGGATACAGACCCACTTCCTTCTTCTGGGGAAGACATGACTGAGGATATGCAGTGTTCCCTTGGGGACTTCACATTCTGCCTCTCTGATAGTAGGGTGAAGTTGCTGTTGAGCAGACACCATTTATGGAACTCGGGCTGGATGTCTTGACCTTAAGAACTTTTCCAGTGTTCTCTGGCACCAAAGGACTGGCACCATTAACCCCATGAAGGACTGATACCATGAGCTCCATCATCGTAGGGGTGTCTACGTAGGCTTAGAGAGCCACCCAACATGGGTACTGGAATCCAAACTCTGGTTCTTAGGCAGAGCAGTCCATGCTCCTAACTGCTGAGCTAGCTCTCTGGACCCTGGTTTTAAGTCTTTTAGGCTAAAGTGCACCATAATCGGTGCTTAGTATCAAAGCTTTGAGACCTAAAGCCCAAATGACTGAGGCAAATCTTGCTCCACTTGGCAGATACTCTTTGATTTCACCACTTTTCTGGATGTGGGATGAGAGACAGTTACAGTGTATTCTAAAGAGTTAGACTCCATAGCCTGGTCTACAGAGTGAGTTCCAGGATAGCCAAGGCTACACAGAGAATCCCTGTCTCAAAAAACAAACAAAACAAAACAAAATAAAGCTGGGCAGTGGTGGCGCACACCTTTAATCCCAGCATTTGGGAGGCAGAGGCAGGAAGATCTCTGTGAGTTTGAGACCAGCCTGGTCTACAGGGAGTGCCAGGACAGGCTCCAAATCTACACAAAGAAACCCTGTCTCAAAAAAACCAAACCAAACCAAAAAAAAGCAAAAAAGAGTTAGATTCCAGACTAGAGTCTGAATCTTAGCTCTTCTACTAGCCAGTTGTGATTTTGGACAAAATTGCTTAACAATTTTGCATTTTGGTCCTCCTCTCTGTAAGATGGGAGTAATACCTGCCTTCCTAAGGCTACCATAACGTTTAAAAGAGCTGAGTGTGCTTAAAGCAGCGACTAACATGCATAGACTGTAATTGGCTAGCTGCTATTAATTTTGCTAATGTGATTCAGGAGCATGGGTGGTGTCAGGGAAGTCCTAAGTCATATGCCTCTGCTAACTAATCTGGTAGGTGTGTGTCTGTTATCTCAAATTCAGGACTGCTAAACCCTGTCCCAGAGCTCAGATGAAACATGGTATTTGTTTGGTTTTAGTTTTGGTTTGTTTGAGACAGGGTGTGTGTAGCCCTTGCGGTCTTGGAACTCTGTGTAGACCAGGCTGGCCTTGTACTCACAGAGATCTGCCTACCTCTGCCTCCCAAGTGCTGGGATTAGAGGCATGACCCAACCCACTTAAACTTATTTTACCATACATGATTAGAAAAAAAAATAGGAAACTCCAAACACGGTATAAATCCCTTTTAGTACTACTATTTCGGAAATATCCTAAGCTTTATCGTTATGCAGTACAGGCCAATGAAATGGCTCTATGGGTAAAGATGTTGCCAAACCCGGCGAGCTGGGTTCATTCCTGGAGCCCACATGGTGGAAGGAGAGGACTGACTTCTGAAAGTTGTCCTCTGACCTTCACTTGTGCACCTTGCTTGGCAAGTACATGTGTGTACATGTGTGCATGCAGGTGAGTACGTGTGTAAGTGTGTAGATAAAAAGAGTATAACAGGAACCAAAAGGTGTAGCCCGGTGGCAGAGTGCATGTCTAACATGCATAGAGTTCTTTTATGTCCTCTCCAGCACTGGGAGAAAATAAAACAGATTTAATATGCGCTGTTTCCTATATTTTTAGTGGTTACATAATATATCAAGGTAATGTTCTATAATTGACCTTCCTAGTTCCCTGTTGCTGGGTTTCTTGATTGTTTCTATTAATAATTTAGTTCTTAGTCTCAAGGGGGACATGGGTACTGTGTTGTCCTGCTGTCTGACTCCTGGACCAACATCACCTTCTTTAAGACAGCTATTGAAAATGGCCTCTATAGTTCTCAGCCGGAATAGGTCTGATAGTACTTTTGTTTGCTCTGTTCTTAGTCCCCTGATAGCGGTAGGACATCGTTTCAGAGTCTGGCAGTGCTTTATGGGACTGTGACAACCAGATTTGTGACATGCTTAAACAGCTTTGATATCTAAAATGCTTGGTGGTTTTCTGAGGCAGGGTTTACTTTGTGGCTTTCTTTAAGGTGATCCTTTGCCTTTCTAGCTCTGTCATGAGGTTCATAAGTAATTGTGACAGCAGAGGGACTTGGCATGCATTTCTAGATACTTGGTAGTTTGTTTTGAGATAGAGTTTTGCTTCACATGCTTGGCTCACTTGAACAGTGAGACCAGGCTGGCCCCAACTCAGAGAGCTCTGTTTCTGCCTCGGCCTGGACTAAAGGTGTGCACCACCAATACTGACTATATACGGTAGTTTTAGTCCGGGTTTCCTTCTTTGAACTAGATTGAGTCCTAACTCATGTCCAGAAAAAGATGGGAAGACAAACTAGGTTTATTTAGTTTATGCTGCAAACATGCTTTAAATGAAGTGAAGCTTTGCTGGGGGTTTGGAGAAATAGGTAGAATAAGGTAAAAAAAAAAACCTCCTCATTCACGAATGTGCCCATTTGCAGTCGTCTGGATGGGTGGGTGGTGGAGGACTTTTGCTGTCTGGCCGGTGTGTCAACAATAGGTGTGCTTGTAAACACACTCTTGTTAAAGAAAAGGCACAGCCAGTGGAGCTCCAGGCAGCAGCTTACAAATAACTTGTTTTGTTGCTTTTTTTTTTTTTTTAATGGAAGGTGTAGCTATGCAGGCAGCCCTCTGGTGGTAGAGTCCTCTCTGGCCTGAAAGTCACAGGCATCCTGCTGCCTCAGCTTCTCAAGGACTAGAAACTTAGGCACGTGTTCCTGTTAGAGCTCAACTGACTCTACTAATAATTCAGAGGTTTCTTCATACCCTTTTGGGATGAGTTTTTGGTTCAAGTCAAGCATCTGTCTGCTTTACTATGTCAGTTTCTCAAAGTGTTTGGCTTTGAAAAATAGCTGAAGATTGGAAGAATGGTGTATTAATTCTTTTACTTGGAGAATGTAAGGAAAGTGAGCTTATACTTTTCCCGTGGTCAGGTAACTTTTTTGAAATTAAGTAAATAATCTCGTCATGATTGGAAAATTTATAAAAAGCTTCCCCAATCAATGTTCAAGGTTTTAGAACTTTTCAGGAAACATTGAGTCTGTACAGCTCCATCCCTGTTTACTGTATGCAACTGTGCTCTCAAATACAGTGATGTAAGAAAACCGGATTCCTAGAGCTCACGCTGTAAGACCTGACTGGTCTTGAACTTAGGAGATCTGCCTGCTTCTGCCTCCTGAGAGCTGGGGTTTAACTTCGGTTTTCTTTTTAATATATATGTTGACAGCCGTAAATTTCTGTCTCATTTTCTGCTTTAGCTTCATTCTATAAGTTGGGCATGTATTTTCCTTTTTTAAAATTACTATTTGTGTGTGTGTTTCATGTGTGTATTTGTGTTTGCATGTTCGAGCACACAGACACACTATGCTGAGAGTGGAGATCAGAGGACAACTTTCTAGAATCAGTTCTCGCTTTCCCTTCTGTGCCAGGACTCAAACTCAGTTCTTCAGGCTTGGTGGTAAGCACCTTCCCCTGCTGAACCATCTCACTGGCCCTCAGTTTTTGTTTTCATTTCAAGTTATTTTCTGATTTTCCTTATTTCTTTGACCTACTGTTTATTGAGGATCATGTTTAATCTTTAGGTGCTTCTCTTTTAATTCTGTTGTGACTGTCAATCTCACTTTGTATGGTTTAAATCCTTTTAGATTTATTGGAGCTTGTTTTGTGGCTTTATGGTGTGACCTGCTGTAGAGATAGAGAGTGCTCTGCTTTGTGACTGAGATGTTTCTGTAAGTCTCCTATAGATGATCCTTTAGGTTTAGGCGGCTAGTTACTTTTTTTGTATTTGCGTTATGATACACTAGCATTTTGATGAATTCTTTTTGTTGTTTTTTTTTTTGAGACAGGGTTTCTCTATATAGTCCTGACAGTCCTGGAATTCACTCTGTAGATCAGGCTGGTCTTGAACTCATAAAGCTCTGACTGCCTCTGCCTCCTGAGTTGATGATTTCTTAAACTTACCTACCTTGATATGTTATATCTACAAATACCAATAGATTATAGGACTGCTGAGATGGCTCGGTGGTAAAGGCACTAGTTGCCGAACATGACAACCTGAGTTGTCCTCTGACCTCGCTGGGCCATGCTCTGTGGCATACATACACATTAATAATGTTTTTCTAAAAGGGCTTTAAAGAAATCACTGAGTATTTCCTAAGTTCTTAAACAGGTGCTGTGTTTAATGATAAGGTTGATACAAAGACCAGGTTTCAAGGTCTAAATAATATTTAATGCCCTGTTGTAAGAGCTTGCTGAGGATAGACATTGGGTATTTTGAATGGAACAGACTTTGTAAGACATTGGGCAGATTTCTGAGTTAATTTAGAAGCTCTCACGACTGCTTTTTGGCTATGTAGCTATCTGTAACTTACTAAGGACTTGCTTCTAAATTTAGCAAAGCTCTGAAGCATTGCTGGAGCTGTCCTAGAACACATCAACTTGGAATTGCCTTTGAGAAATGTATTTGGTGGTCATGAAAGTAGATGTGAGCCATTGATAGCCTCATGGCATACCCACGAGCCTTGAACTTCTTCTGTCAACTATTTTAGTTTCTGTGAAATACTTGAGTTCAGCGCTTTCAAATTTCATGCCCACACTCTCTCTTTCAGGAAATACTTTATGGAACAGCTTTCTTTATAGAAAATATAGCCTAGGGCTGGAAGTTGCCTCGGTGGGTAGAAGCTCTTACTGTGCAAGCAGGACAGCCTAGGTTCAACCCTAGAGCCCGCTTTGGGAAGACAGAACCCGTTCTGAAAATTCCTATGGCCTCTACATGCACTTTATGGCATGTACACATTCCACCCTCCCAATACCACAAACTTTCACACAAATTTTAAGATTTATTTATTATGTATACACATTCTGCCTCCATGTATGCCCGCATGCCAGAGGAGGGTGCCAGATCTCACTACAGATGGTTGTGAGCCACCATGTGGTTGCTGGGAATTGAACTAAGGTCCTCTGGAAGAGCAACCAGTGTTCTTAACCACTGAGCCATCTCTCCAGCCCCACAAATTTTTTTTTAGAAAAGAAAATATAGAATAGAATGCTTACATGAAATTGCTATTTATTTTCTTATTCATTTATGCTGTCACTGGAGATGGAAGCTCAGTCCTTGCACATGCCAGGCAATTGCCGAGTGCTCACTTACCAAGGTGATAGTCCCCTCCTTTCCTCATCTCCTCTCTCCGTCTTCCCCATCTACCTTTTCTTTGAATAGTCTCACTCTCCTGAAGTCACAACACCCTCTTACTGCAGCCTCTGAGTGCATGAGCCTCTGCTGCTCCGGCTAGATGAGTGGAAGAGAGATGGCTGTGAACAGGGTCACGTGTGGGACACTTGCCCAGCACTGCAAGTGGGAAGATTGTTCAGAGTTAAAGGAACCCACATTTTTCATTCATGGAACCTGAACATGTTTGCTAAGTCCATTCTGTTTATCAAATATAAAAGCACAGAATCCCCTCGCTGTGGCTGATGAGAAGGGCTGAACTGCTGCTTACCAGCCCCATGTCCCCTCTCTCTAAGAGTGAAGCTGGTGGATGTCAGCGAGCACTGAGAAGGAAGTCTAAGGACAGTATCCAGTCTTGCCACATGCTAAGAACATGTTCTCCACTGATCTGTTCTCACAACCCCTGAATGTAGATTTGTTTGTTTGTTTGCTTGCTTGCTTTGAGACAGGGTGTCTCTGTATAGCCCTGGGTCTCCTGGAACTCAAAATGGACATCCCCTGCCTCGTGAGTTCTGGTATCCACTACACCTGGGTGAACACACTTTTATAATTTAGTTTAACGTGTGTGCACGCACAAAAGAGAGCATGTGCCATAGCATGTGTGTGGAGGTGAAGGACAGCTCTCTATGTCTGTTCATTTTTCCACTGTCAGGGCCAGGGTTCAAACTCAGGTGTTCGGGCTTGCGCAGTAAGAGCTTTTTACCCTTATTGAGCTGTCTTGCCAGTCCTCAAACATAGATCGGTTGATTGATCTATCTATCTTGTCTGTCTGTGAGGCAGGGTCTCTCATCTGTGTAGCCCTGTCTGGCCTCGAACTCACAGAGATCCGCCTGCCTCTGCCTCCTGAGTGTTAGGATTAAAGACGTGTGCCACCACCACCTGGTGTGCTTGCTGTTTTTTGCAGAGGACGTGTGTGCAGTTCCCAGCACCCACATAGAGTCCCACAGCAGTCTATAACTCTGGTTCTAGGGGTCAGACTCCCTTTTCTGGCTTCCTGGTACCAGGAATGCATGCAGTACACAGACATACAGCCAGGCAAAACACTCATACACATGAAGTAAAAATGAGTCCTTTACCCTTGCTGGCCATATTTCCACTTCTTGTAGCTGGGTGGCTGTGGTAATACACACTGCAGGTACAGGTTTCTGTAGCCGTGCAGCGGTCTTACCACAGGCTTGCTGCAACTGTCACAGCTGGCGCTAGTTTGGTGCAGGGCATGGCTGGAGTTTTACTGAAGTCTGGGAACCCTCTTTCCACATGCACTGGTGGTTCCTGTAGACTTTGGAGGTGCTGCTGTGGACTGCGTAGAGAATTCAGGTGCGTTTTTTCTTCCCTAGAGATCTTGTCCTTGTCTACACGCCTCCTTTCCTTTGAACCATGGATTTTCCAAGCCCTTCTCTTACAGCGCTTTACCTGTGGTCTGTTCAGAGGCTGGTTCTGCAAACCTGCCATCACCTAGTCCTGTATCTTTATCACTCAATAAAGTTACAAGATCAGACTGTCCCTGTGTGTCCCTTCTTGCAGTGGCCTGGGAGTGCTGTCTCTTCACATTCAGATGGCCGTGCCATGGCCCGTATGATGTGGTCTTGAGCTGAATGTGCAGACAGCAGCATCTGAGGCGCGTCCAGAGAGCAGAGGCAGTATTTCTTTGAATTCACCAAAACCATAATTATTGTATTTTCGTTCCAGAACTGTTTCACAAAAGCAAGGCGCAGCTTTACCTTTACTGCAGAGCTGTTTAGAGTTGAGTCTAACGTGCACCTCTATTTTGTAGTTTTGTGTTCTCAGTCAGAAAAGCTGTATGGTGCTTCACGGGTAACACCCCCAGTAATTCAGAAACGGTGGGTCCAGCCATACACAGCACATGCTCAGTTGGCAGTCAGTCATTTAGCTTCCTTGTTCACCGAGTGACCACACATCCCTGGTCTTCAGCTATATTGCCTGTACAACCTTTTCAAACTGCTGAGGTGTCCTGTGTGTTATAAGTGTAGCCTTTCCACACAACCTGGAGTTTGCCCAAGCTCCCGATGGCCTTGGGATCACTTCTTTTCCTTCAGCTGCCTCACCACTGCCCCAGTACAGTCGTGCCTCTTGCTGCCACATCGGCTCTTTCTCTCTCCCTGGATGAGCACCTTCTGCATCTGGGAGCCATGTCAGGTTTGGGCACAGCAGTAGCCTCCTGAGTGTGGGGTTACAGGTGTGGGCCCCTGGAACTTGTCACCCTCCTCTTTTGTTGCTATTAATACCCTGGTTAGCTTCTTAGCTACTTTTCCTCTTAATTTTTTTTTATAAAGTACAAGTATGCCTTATTGTATCAATTACTAACCAGGTACAGTGGTATGTGCCTCTGATCCCGGGACTCAGGCAAAGGCGAAGGCGCAGGGATCAGAAATTCAAGGTCATCTCTGGCTATACAGTTAACTTTAGGCCAGCCTGGATTGCATGAGACCTAGTGTCTTAACTCCAATCCCAGCGATGTGACACATTTGTGACACATTCTTCTGGCTTCTGTGGTCACTGCATGCAGATGGTACACAGACGTATACAGGTAAAACACCCATACACAGAAAATAATTTTTTTTTTAGTTACGTGCCTCTGCATGACTGCATGAGAGCTGATGCCCTCAGAGGCTGGAGGCGTTAGATCTCCCTGGAGCTGCTATCACAGGAGTTTGAGCCCCCCAACATGGATGCTGGGAACAAAACTTGAGTCCTCTGCTAGAGCAGGACATCTGTCTAGTCTCTTGATTTTTTTTTTAAAGTTGTCACTTGATAAACAATCCAGTTTTCAATTTTCATCAGTTTTATTTTGGACATTATAGTGACGACATTTTATTTTAGTGGTAGTCCTGCAGAGATGAGAAAATACCACTATATGACTGAGTTCTAAAAGTTAGCTTGCCCCGCCCTCCCTCTATCCTTTCGGTGTAAACAAATCCAGACAATCCAC
>LOJH01014587.1:0-24028 GCA_001685095.1 Ellobius talpinus
TTATTAACCAATGAAAGTAACACATAGACAGATGACCCTCCTCCATCATGTAAGCCTAATTCTCCACTTGCTTTTGGTCATTGTGTTTCACTGAAGCAATAGAAACCCCAACTAAGACAGAAGCCCAGTTTAAAAACGTATCCTTAAGGAAGACTGAAACACATATATAAATTAGCACATGAAGGGTAGAGATGCACTGAGAATGGAAAGGGACATAATGAGAAAGATAAAATGTTGCAAAAGGATTAGAGATGGAGAAAGGATGTAATAAAACAAAACGTTTGGGATGAGGTACTTGAGAATGGGGTTTTGATCTCATTTTCTCTAAAGACTGTTGATGCTTGAGCATCCATTTCTGTCATTATTGGCTATTTTTATATCTACTTTGAATAGTTATCTGCTAAAATATTACTCATGTTACTTTTAAAATTATGGAATTTTCTTTACTTTGGAGTTGTAAGAGGGTTTTGTTTGTCTTTATATTTATTTATATATAGTGTCTCACCATATATTCCTAGATGGTTTGAATCTACATTATAGAACAGACTGGCTTCAAACTCACAGAGGTAAGATGCCTCTGCCTTCCATGTGCTGATACTGCAAGTTTGTGTCAACACACCCAGCAAGTGGCATTTTTATTTGTTGACTTTTTTGTTTTAAAAATACATCATTCTGCCAGGTGGTGGTGTACTCCTTTTATCCCAGCCCAGCACACTGGAGGCAGTGGCAGGCAGAACTCTCTGTGTGTTCGAGGCCAGCCTGGTCTACAGAACTAGTTCCATGACAAGTTCCAAAACTACAGAGAAACCCTGTCTTGAAAAACAAAACAAAACAAACAAATAGACAAAAAAACATCATTCATACTGGACCTTTATCAGCTGCTGAATATGTAAATATTGTATCTCATTCTATGGTATGTCTTTTCACTTTTTTGGTAGTTTCCTATGCAGCAGAAAGCATTTTAGAATTAGATGGGATAAAATTTATCAATATCTATCCTTTTTCATTGCCTGATGATCGTGATGTACAGTCAGAGTAGATTGTCTAACTCATGGGCAAGGAGATTTACATTTGTCTTGATTTTTAAAAGTGATAGTTTTAGATATTTACATTGAGATCATTATGATATATGGCAAGGGTACAACTAGCTTCCTCTTTTTATATGCTTAGTTGTCTCACGCATGGTCTCAAAAGATGATTCTTTCTCCATTAAATGGTCATGATGTACTGTTTGAAAATCTCTTGGTCATAAATGCACAGGTCCTTAATTCTATCCTATTGAGCTGTGTCTTTATGTCAGAATAACAGTATGTTGTTTATGATAGTTTTGTAGTAAGGATTAAAATATGGAAATGAGTAGCTTCCATGTTTGTTCTTTCTGAAGACTGGACTAAACTATTTAGGATGACTTGTATTTCCATATGTATTTCAGGAGCAGCTGTGAGCCTTTCTGAAAAAAATATCATAGGGATTTTACAACTATTGCTTAGAACTTGCAGATCAGTGTAGAATGCCGTGCCACCTCACTGTGCCGCCTGTCTTTATGGCTTGGATATGAAGTACCTCTCTAGCTGATGGAACTGTCTTATGACATTCTGGAAATTTCAGAAGTGGGATTTCACTGATGACGTAGGTCATTGGGGCAGTTCTGTAGGGCTATCTTGTCCCTTTCTCATTCCTGTCCCTCTTCTCATCTACAATGAAATGATCAGCCTTGCTATACCTTCCTGCCATCATGTCATCAGATATCTTGACCCAAATAAACCTTTTGTCATTTCGTTTATTTTCTCAGATTTTAACACTTCTTCAAATCATGAACATAAGACCTTCAGTCTACTGACTTAGCTTCTCTAAAATGTTAGCAGTCTCCTCTTTTCTCAGTGCAAGAGTTATAAACTTTCTTGGTTAAATAATTATCAACTCTACTTTAATGCTATTATTAATGAAATTATTTCTTTAACTTTATATTTTTGTTGTTATTTGCTAGTGTATACAAATACAATGCAGTTTTACATAATTAAGATTGTATCTGGCAGCCTTGCTGAATTAGTTTGTTATATCTAACAGTGTTTTGTATATGAATGAGTGTCTGTGTATATGGATATAGATTCCTTTTAGAAATTTTTATGTGTAGAGAAGGGCATCTTCAACTATCTATCTGTTTGTCTTTCTGTCATCTATTCTTTCTCTCTGTCTCTCTCTCCCTTTCTCTTTCTCTCTCTCTCNGAGAGAGAGAGAGAGAGAGAGATGGTTGTTTGAAAGAAATGGCCACCATATTAAGAGATATGGACTTGTTGGAGTAGGTATGACTTTTTGGAGGAAGTGTGTCACTGTGGGCAGGCTTTGCGGTCTCAGATGCTTGAGACTAGCCAATGTGTCTCATTCGCTTAATTTGCCTGAGGATCCAGGTATAGAACTCTCAGGTATCTCTCTGGCAACATATCTGCCTATATGCCATCATGTTTGCTCTCATGATGGTAATGGGCTAAAGCTCTGAACTATAAGCTACTCCCAATTAAATGTTTTGCTGTATAAGAGTTGCCATGTTCCTGGAGTCTCTTCACAGCAATAAAACCCTAAGAGAGATGTTGGTACCAAGGACTGGGTTATTGCTGTTATAGGCCTGATTGTGCTTTTGTTTGGAGTAATGTGAACTTTGGGACTTTGGATTAGGACACCAGCTGAACATTATAGGTGGGGCTTACTGGGTCATACTAATAGAAGCATGGAAGACAGTGGTGCTGAGGGTGATTTAAACTGTGGGGGCCTGGCTCAAGAGGTTTCAGAGGAGAATATTAATATGTGGCCTAGACATCATTCTTGTGATATTGTGGTGAAGAATGTGGCTACTTTTTGCCCTCATTAAAAAAAAATCTGCCTAAGGCTAAATTGAAGAGTTTGGCTTAATTGTACGGGTAGAGGAAATCTCAAAACAGCCTAGCATCAACTCTGTCATGTGGTTTTTAGTGTTCATGTTTATGCAGATTTATAATGAAAAGGAGTAAGCTGGGCAAGGAAAAATATAAAATGTACAGATTCTGGAGCAAAGTAACACCCAGAAGTAGAATGGAGCTAAATCAAGGATATAAACTGATTAAAGAAAGGTTTAAAGCTAAGTGTACTGGTGCACACCTTTAATCCACACTTAGGAGGCAGAGGCATATGGATCTTTGAGTTTAAGGCCAGTCTGGTCTATACATAGTGGACAACCAAACTTAGGCAGTAAAGAAAACAATCAAAAACAGAAAGCTTGTGAAGATGTATTTGAAGGAGAAGGTTGTGTTCCAGCCACAGCAAGCAGCAGAACTTGGCGGATTCAGCCACATGGCTTTAGAGTCAAGGACAGAAGAAAGGGGCTATGAAATCACCCTCCTAGACTAAGGAGAACCACTGGCCCCATGCATGTGCCATGGTTGTCCTTCCTAGAGACCCAGAGAGGCCATTGTGAGAAGCTATGAAGGTGAAGCCTGGATTGCTCTGGAGATCCCAAAGTGTTGGAGACACCAGTGCATGGGACACCTGATAAGGAAAGCTGCGAGCAGGGAATGGAACCAGTCTATGAGTAAGAAGTATATTGTGGTTAACAAAACTGGAAAAATTTGGAGACCTCATGAGTGCTTTGACATCAGACATGGAATTGCAGTTTGGAGTTTGTCCAGCTGATTTTTGGTCTTGCTTTTATCCAGTATTTCCTCACTATGTTCCTCTTCCTTCCTTTGGGAACAATAATGTATATCCTGTGACACTGTATGTGACCTGATTTTTATTTTTATTTTATAGGGATTACAGTTAAGCAATTACCATGCCTCTCAGAAGAAACTTTGGATTTTGGACTTTTATAGACTATAGGGGACTTTTAAAGTTGGACTTAATGAATTTCTGCATTATCATGTGGCTATGAGCATATGGGGACAGGAAGGGAAATGTAGTGGTTTGAAAAAAGGCTCACATGAGCTGACAAGAAGTGGTACTTTTAGGAGGTGTGGCCTTGCTGGAGTAAGTGTGGCTTTATTGGAAGAATGTATCCCTGGGTATGGTGGTCTGGATATGAATTCCTGAATGCTTGGCCTGTGGTGGGTGGCACTATTGGGGGATTCTGGCCTTGTTGAAGGAAGTGTGCCACTGTAGGGGCAGGCTTTGAAGTCTCATATGCTTGTTATGCCAAGTATGATAAACAGTTCACTTCCTGTTGCCTGCAGATCAATATGTAGAACTCTCAACTCATTTTCTAGGATGGTGTCTACCTTCACTCTGCCATGCTTCTCACCATGATGGTAATGAACCTCTGAAACTGTAAGTCAGTCCCAATTAAATGCTTTTCTTTATAAGAGTTGTCATGGCCACGGTGTCTCCTTACAGCAATAGAAACCCCAACTAAGACACTGGGGCAGGTTTTAAGGTCTCAGATGCTTAAGCCTGGCCAGTTTGTCTCAGTCTCTTCCTGCTGCCTGTCAATCCAGATGTAGAACTATCAACGACTTCTCCAGCACCATGTCTGCCTATATGCCACCATGCTTCCTGCCATGACAACAATGGATTAAACTTCTGAACTCTAAGCTAGCCCCAATTAAATGTTGTCCTTTATAAAAGTGACCATGGTCATGGTGCTTCTTCACAGCAAAAAAGGCCTGAGAAATAAGTGTGTGTGTAATTTTACTTCATAACCTGAGTGACTGTCATTTACTTTATTTATTTCTTATTTATTGTTCCAAAATGTCCACCAGTGAGTTACACAGTACTGAGAAGAACAGAGATCCTTATTTGGTTCATAATCTTGGAAGTAAATTCTCAGCCTTTCATAGATGAGTATGATGTTAGCTGTGTGTCCCACAGATGCCCTATATCAGCCTGAAAAACTACACCTCAAATCTTAGTTTTTCACATTGTGTTTTCCTATTGTGAAGGAGTTCTAGCTTTTGTTTGTTGTTTTTTTGGTCTATTTAATCAACTCTCTGATCTTTTGTTCTATTCTGTGAAATGCAGAATATTGATGCTGATCATGTACTTGGGATAAATCCTGTTGGTAATTAAGAGCCTTTTTATAGGCAAGTGGATTTAGTATTTTATGGAGGATATTATATATATATATATATGTATATATCTGTAGCTCTAATATCTTGTACTATATTTGGCTTGCTGTACATCAGGGTGGTATTGGCTTTATCGAATTAGTTAAGAAGTATGCTCTTCTCTTCTATGGCTATTAAAAAAGAATTTGAAAAGGGCTATAGTTGATTCTTTGTAAAATATACTCACTATATTTTGTAAGTTTTGGATGGCTAACTAAATCTCTCTATTATTATATATTATTTAGGTTATATAGTATACAAATTTCCAAAGCCTTAATGATTTTTAATTCAGTTTATTTCTTATCATTTAAGAAATTGGTGTTTAAAATTTAAATTTATCATCTATTAATTTTTGCTATTTGTTTCCATCAGGTACATATTTGTAAATTATGTTGTCTTGATGGGTTGAGAAAGGATCATATTTACATTCATACTGATATTCATTGTTTTGAGATCTTATTTGCTAATATCACCAGCCCATTTTTTGATTAGTGGTCACATGATACATTTTCATTGTTTATCTTGTGCCTTATTTATGAGTGTGTATTTGAGTCTGTTCACAAAAATGGTGTATAGTTGATCTCTTTTTTCTATTTTATTCTTTTTTCCCCCACAATATAGCCACTGATAGGCACTCTCTAAGGAAAATGCTTAGAGCCCACAGTTTGTAGGATAAAAACAAATGGCCATGGCACTACCATCTGCTTATCTTCTACATAGGAACTTGCATTGAATTACATCATGGCAGAGAAACCAAGGCAAGAAGCAAGTTTGGACAGGAGACAATGTGTGGTAGAGAGGCAATTGTCCAGCTTGTTTTATCACAATCAGCTCTTATAATAAACAGTCAGATTCCATGTGAATGAGAACCTACACCTATGGGGGAAGCTCTAGTCCCTCTTAAAGGCTTCAATATCTCTCAATATTGTTGCCTAAAAGAGTTAGTCACAACGGAACAACACAGTGCTGTGACTTTGTTGTGCAGTCTAGTTGTAGATGACTTATATTTAATGAGCTATAATCCAGCTTAATTTTTAAATTTTAACCTAATTTCTGTTGTGTACCTGAGAGTGTGTGGGTAGAGAGAGGGATGCTGGGTGCAGTACTTTCCTTTATCCCACTGAGACAGGGTCTCTCACTGAGCTTGGGCCTAGATGGCAGTCAGTAAGCCCCAGTTACTCTCTTGTCTCTGCCCCTCCATAATGCTGAAGTTACAAGTGTTCACGTGGCCAGACCCGGTTTTTGACATGGATGCTAGAATTTAAGCTCAGTTCTGCATGCTTCCACATCTAGAATTCTGACTTACTGAACCCTCTCCCTGATCCCCTTGTCCAGTTTTTCAATTGTTTTAGACAACAAGTAAATTCAGGAAGTCTTTCTCAGCTGTATTTTTAAGAATATCACTGTAATTGTTCAAAACAAATGCAGTTTTCCTGTTTGTTGCAACTCTTTTTTTATCCTCTGTCAAATATTAAATCAAATTTCAGAGATATTGTCATTGAAAGTTATTAATAAGAATTACTTATAGTCACATTAACATAAAAATATACTTTAAGACCATTAAAGTCATAGATCAAGTCAAAATATCTTGAGAAAAAGCAAAATTATGTTATTTAGAAGTCATATAAATTAGATGTACATATCCTTTGTAATACTGTCTTTAATTTTTTGTATGAATTATGTAATGTGGAGAAGCATCATTTTTTTGACTAGCCTGACATAGACATCCTTAAAATCTCCATGGATATATGTATATTTATATTCTATGTTTTATATATATGATCATTCCCTTGATATCATAATACATTAAGACATTTCTAAGTGTTCAGAGAAGTACGGATCTTAGAGAACCTTTGAGCTGTATAATAAAACTGAAAAGTTATGAGCTGGCATAAGAAATGCTATATCTGATGAGAAAGTGCATCCATCATGTTGATGTGTATTGTTTATGTAATGCAAGCAAAAGTGAAGCCAAAATTGTTCCAGGAAATGATTTTATGCACCTCTTTACTAGACATTTTGTGACTTACAGATTTTAAAATGGCCTTAATTCTGTCTGTCATGACATTTGTTCCCCTTCTAATGTAACTGAGCTTTTGGGTGGATGATTTTGTAAAGCTTTTATAGCAATTAAACATCTCTGTAGTGCATTAGAGAAAGAATGTAATCATTTATGGCTTCTCTGACCCTTAAAGATTCAACAATGGTGTTGAGGTTCTCAGAGATGCTGGACATATCCAATGGGATGGTTTTTACTTTTTACATCATGGAAGAGTAGGATCGTTGGCAAATTACTTAACTCTTCATAAGCAAGGCAGGAAGCATATGTTAGTTACTTAAGGGTTTGATAAGGTTTCATATAAACACACACAAACACAAATAAACACACACAGCCAGAAATTTAAATGAACAGTCATGTGGGAGAAAACACACTCTGCTATAATGTGTAATATGCTCTTGTCACCCATTTTAAAAGCCATTCAGGCCAGACATGTGTCTCACGTCTGTCTTCTCAGAAATTGGCAGTCTGAAGTAGGTGGATTGCAATGAATTGTGGACAGCTTGGGATACATACTGAGTTGCAGGGCAGCCTGGGTTTCAGAAAATTCATATCTCATAAAAAGGAATGATAACAACAGCAAAAATCAATAGTAAGTGCACATTTTTAATGTGTTGATATTTTCATCAATTTTTAATAAGAGATTAGAAAAATCTAATCAGAATTATTATTTGTATGAAAAGTTCATTGTTTTTGACTAAATTTAGATTTTAGAGGATCATTTTGTTTGACAAAATTGGAGGAGGTCTTAAGTTACCATCTATTCCTTGTTGGAACTTACTGAGTTTGACTGTGTCCCTTGAAGGTTCATGTCTGGAAAAGTTGACTCTATTAAGAATAGTCAGTCATTAGTTACCATCAGAGAGTCTTCCTTCAGCAGCTGAAGGGAGTCGATATAGAGACACAAGCCCAAATATTAGGAGGAGAGAGAGAGCCTGGATTGGAGGTCTCCATCAGGACTGTCCCCTCTGAAACCTTCTGAAGAATGGAAGAGAGAATGTGGAAGCCAGAGGGATTGAGGACACCCACCCATAGAGCATGACCATTGGAATCAACTAAGAGGCGAAAGTGGCTACTGTGAAGCCTGCATTGGTTTGTACTAGGTCCTCTGCATATATGTGATCATTGTTAGCTCGGTGTTTTTGTTGTGGGACTCCTCCCAGTGGGTGTGGGTGTATCTCTGACTCTTTCTTCTCCTCTTGGGATCCCTTTCCTCCTCATCCTTCACCCAGCTTTGGTATGAGTGTGTGGTTGGTCTTAGTGTACCTGGAGGTAGTGGGTGGATGGGAATCTGCAGTTGGGCCGTATTAAGAAATATAAAAATAAAAAAAGAGTAGTGGAGCCTTCAAAAGGTAGGAAGTAACTAGTCAGAAGGGAGGTCACTGAGAGTACTACCCTCAGAAGGAGAAGGAACCCATGTTCATCTCCTGAATTTGAGTTATATCTTTGAGTGCTAAATGACTGATATAAAAGAGGAAGCCTCTGGCTTCCTGATCACCCATGATTTTTCCGACACATGCTTCTGTCATGATTCCATGTGTTGTAATCCTCCCCCAGAGTCCTTAACAATTGGAATCAGCTAATTTTACATCTTTGTTCTGCAAAAGATATGGGATTTTCATATATTACCTGCCGTAAGGTAGTTTTTATAGCAGTGGGAAAGAGGTTAATGTAATCTTTTCCTGCAAAAGCTGAAATCCAATCATGAGTCCCCACATTAAGACTCAGAGGAGCAAACAGATCACTGACTAAGTGAGCAGTTCCCATTGGGCTTCAGTCTCTGAAATGAAGGAACCGTGTCCCAAGTCAGAGATAAGATGATTTAACTTTCAACAGTGAATCAGCAGTAATTTTATAATCAAAGGCTACAATAAGTTTCTATTGATTTAAGTGTTTCATTAAAATATAATTCTATCAAGTCTTCCTACTGTGGTTTACATATTATTGTATCCATATTCATTATGGGAAGCTTCATCCTGGGCCATGTGATAAGCATTTATATGCAGGCATTATTATAGAGTCACTGTTTCTTTAAATTAAGACAAGAACTTTTGTTCTGAAAGGCTACAAAATCACATAGTAAAATTTGGGGAATTTACATCAGTGCTGGGCCTTCATGAAAATATCTTTAGAGAACAATCATAAAATTGCAGATGGTAAGAATATATAATGACATTTGGGGAATTTCAATTTTAATAACAGAATAAAACACTGTCTCCTGTCTGTAATTTAATAAGGAGAGTTTTCCTGAGGTTATAAAATGTGAAATTATAGCCTGAGGTTTCCCAGTGACAACTAAGATTAAATAAGAGCTTTGGAATAAAACATTACAGGTTTTTATGGCAAAGAATGTACTTTTGTAAATAACACCCATAAAATCAAGTCAGTATACCCTACATTTTTTTAACCACTAGATGCTAAGGAGAAGCTGGAGGCAAACAGAATCAATCATTAAATATTGTGCACTAGAGAAATTATTGATGATATTTATTTTCCACTGATGCTACTATTTGTACTTTATGATGAAATCTTCCCTCTTCCAAAAGAGGAGTTTTAAAATTGAATTTAAACGTTTAGCATGAGAAAGTTCTAAGTAATTTTCATGGTGATAAGGGGTCCTCTAATGTTATCTGGGCACCCAGAATAAAACCTGTGTTATAAAGGGGCCCTGTTTGCAAAGTATTTCTATTTAAAATGAGAGTTTGCTGTGTCACATTTCCACACAAGAGGGCAGGATTGAGACAGGCTGAGGACTGGCCTGACAGTTGTGTTGTTTCCTTTGGAAATAGGAGCCTTGTGCATACAAGCAACATGAACAGTCTCCTCAAGTTGCAATCGTGTATTATATATATATATATATAATACAGGCACACACACAATCCATAATAATTCTAGAAAAAGAGGGCAAAAATTTGAGAGGGAGTAAGGGAGAGATTGAAAGGAAGGAAGGAAAATGGAAATTGAAATAATTATATTTTAATTAAAATTAAAAAGCATTGAGAAAAGAAAAGAGTATGAGCTTGTTTTTCTTCATCTTATGTACAAGTCACCCTGGAAGATCCTCCATACAATATCATAATACTACCAGGCTACAAAAACCATAGAAAACATGCTGCACTAAACCTTTGCTGTGGTGGAAAACATTAGCATTTAAAGGATTTACTAGCAGGAATGAAGAGGAAACATAAAAGTCAGAAATTTTCCCTTTCCTGAAGTGTGTGTGGTTTTGGGTTGTTTGTTTTGTTTATTTTTGATACAAGGTTTCACGTATCGCGGATTATCCTTGAACTCACTAAGTAGGTAAGGATGATTTTGAACTTCTGATCCTCCTGTGTCTGGAGGATCTTCTCAGTTTTGAATTATAGGCTTGAGCCCCAATGCCTGAATTATACAGTGCTGATTGTCTAACATCATGCCACGATGCCAGCATTCTTCCATTAGGATGCGTTTCTCTAACAGTAGCTTCCTCAGAAATTGAGCCTCTGTATCAGATCATTTTGTCCAGAAACTGTATGTCTTTTTCACAGCACATTCCTTACATTTCCTTTTTCCTATTTTGATGAATAGTGGACAGGTTAAGGTCAAAAGTTAACTTTGATACGGGAAATGCATTCTTCACAGAATGGTCAACAATAAATAAGGAGAAGGTAGATGTTAAAAAGTGGCCTCTACAACTTTATATTTTGAGAGGTGAGAGCTTTTCTGACCATGCTAGATCTTACATAGTGGCTCTCCTAGCTCTTTAAAGATTTAAGGAAAGCAGAGCTGCTTCTGGACAACTGTAAATTAAAATTTGTAGCCACTAAGATTACGCTTATATCTCTATCTTTCACCTCCCTCCACAGGAACTCAGGTCATCTTCCATCAAAAATTAATAGAATAACCAAAAATCCCCAGAACAACGTTCCCAATGTAACTATGAAGTTTTATTGCTGATGTTTTAGGACTGTTGCTATCTTATTTGATCTCTGGGAAATACTTAGTTCCGCTGACCTCCTTTCCACATATCTCCTTTCCAAATATCATCTTGGGGTGGAGAGGATGACACAGTGGATAAAGCATTTGCTGGTCAATCACAAACCCAGAATTTGTACCCCAATTTCTCATGTAAAAACCAGGCAGTTGAGGTGGTCACCTGTAATCCCGGCAAGCAAGACACAGAGAAAGAAGAGCTTGGGGATCAACTGACCCTCCAGACATTCTGGAATTGTGCTCAATCAATAAGTGAAGAGTGGTTTAAAAGACACCCAATATAATTTTCAGGCTTCTCCATATGTGCAGGACTACACACACACATACACGTAGGTGTACCCAGACAAATGTTCATACACACGGCATGTATACAATACACAAAAATACTTATTTGAATATCATTCCTTCAAGCTTTGCTCCCTACCTCCATGAACTTTCCATTTTAGTCTCTCAAATGGATTTCAAATTCCTGAAAGTCCTTTTTTTCTCTTTTCTAATCATGTTACAGTATAGTTTAAAGACTTCATTTAGTTTGGCCCACACTTATAACCTGTCCTGTGCTTATGTTTCAATCAGGGCTCTAAAACTTATGAAAGCAAGCTCTGGGTGGCCAGTCAGCCATAAATGGATCAGGAGATGAATGTGTCTAGCTTATAACGCAATGAAAAAGTAGCTAAGACAGTGACTTAGCAGTAATAAAAGAGAGGAGGCTCGAGTGACCCACCCATCCAAGAGTGGTGAGTGACCCACCCAGAACAGCGAGTGACCTGTCTGGGACACAGCAACAGACATTGAGGAAACTGAGAGAATCGTTATGTCATAATTCAAAAACCTATCCATAAAATTGGAAAATTTAAAAGAAATGGACAACTTTCTGATAAGTGCCACATAGCAAAATTAAATCAAGACCAGATAAAAGTAAATAGATCTATAAGCCATAATAATGAAACAGCCATCAAAAGCCTCCCAACCAAAAAAGGCCCAGAACCAGATGGTTACAGCATAGAATTCTACCAAAATTTCAAAGAAGAGCTAATACCGATACTACTCAAACTGTTCCACACAACAAAAGCAGAAGGAACATTGCCAAACTCTTTCTATGAGGCACTAGTTACCTTGATACCCAAACCACACAAAGACACAACTAAGAAAAGGAATTATAGACCAATCTCCCTCATGAACATTGATGCAAAAATACTCAATAAAATACAGACAAACTGAATCCAAGAACACATCAGAGACATCAACCACCATGATTAAGTAGGCTTCCTCCCATAGATAATGTCAACATAATCTATCATGTAAACAAACTAAAAGAAAAAAAACACATGATCATCTCGTTAAATGCTGAAAAAGTCTTCAACAAAATTCTGGAGGCATCATCATCCCTGACTTCAAGTTGTATTATAAAACTACAGCAATGAAAACAGCTTGGTATTGGCATAACAGGTAGATCAAAGTGATTGAATTAAAGATCCTGATATTAACCCACATACATATGTACACCTGATTTTTGACAAAGAAACTGAAGATATAAATTGGAAAAAAAGGAAGCCTCTTCAACAAACAGTGCTGATATAACTGGAAGTTAACATGGAATATAACATAAGTGAAGAGTTATTGTAAATAACACCCATAAAATCAAGTCAGTATACCCTACATTTTTTAACCACTAGATGCTAAGGAGAAGCAAATAATTGATATATGTACCGTTCACAAAACTCAAGTCCAAATGCATCAAAAACTCAACATAAATCCATCCATACTGAAGCTCATAGAAGAGAAAATGGGAAGTACCCTCAAATGCATCGGCACAAGAGACTACCTCCTAAATATAGCAGCAGTAGCATAGACACTGAGAGCAAAAATTAATAAATGGGGCCTCCTGAAACTGAGAACCTTCTGTAAGCAAAGGACATGGTCAAGAAGACAAAACGGTTGTCTACAGAATGGATAAAGATCTTCACCAACACCACATCTGGTAGAAGGCTGTTCTCCAAAATATACAACAAACTCAAGACACTAGACATCAAACTACCAAATAATCCAATTAAAACTGGGGTACAGATCTAAACAGAATTCTCACCAGAATCTCAAATGGCCAAAAAATACTTAAGGAAATGTTCAACACCCTTAGCCCTCAGGGAAATGTAAATCAAAACAACTCTGAGATACTCTCTTATACTGATCAGGAAGGCTAAGATCAAAAACTCTGATGACAGCTTATACTGGAGAGAATGTGGAGTAAGGGAAACACTCCTCTATTGCTGGTGGGTGTACAAACTTGTGCAGCTGCTGTGGAAATCAGTATAGCAGTTTCTTAAAAAATTAGGAATCAATGTACCTGAAGACCCAGCAAAACCACTTTGGGGCATGTACCCAAAGGATGCACACTCATACCCAAAAGGACATTTGCTCAACTATGTTCATAGCATTTTTCATAATAGGTAGAACCTGGAAACAATGTAAATGCTCCTCAACCAAAGAATGGATAAAGCAAACATGGTACACTTACAAAATGGAGTATTATTTTGTGGGTAAAAAAACAAAACAAAACAAAACAATACCATCTGTAAGTTTGTAGGCAATGGACAGAACTAGAGGAAACCATCCCAAGTGATGTAACCCAGACCGAGAATGAATAAGAATATAGTGTCTTATCCATTCATAAGAGGATATCAGACATAAAGCAAAGGATAAATAGCCAATAGTCCACAACCCCACAGAAGCTAGGACCCTCTTTCCGAAACGGATGGAAGCAGATGCAGAGATCCACAACCAAACACTGGGCGAGCTTCAGGCGAAGAGGGAAGAGCGATAATATGAACAAAGGCTCAAGACCATGATGGGGAAATCCATAGAACCAGCTGACCTGAACTTGTGGAAGATAACTCACTCCTGACTGACAATTGGGGAACCTGAAAAGGGCTGAAGTAGACTCCCTGAATACAGGTGACAACGGTGTGGCTTGGGCAGTATATGGGGCCACGTGCAGTGGGACGAGGATCTAAATCTAATGTATGAACTGACTGTGGAGTCCATTCTCTATGGAGAGATATCTTGTTCAGCCTAGGCACGGGGGAGTTGGGGAAGCCCTTGGTCTTGCCTCAAGTAGGTAATGGGGCAGACTTAGTTGACTTCCCAGGGGAGGCTTTAACCTGTCTGAGGAGCTGATGGGTGGGGTGTGGGGAAGGGGGAGGAGTGGGAGGAGCAGAGGGAGGGGAAACTGGGATTGGTATATAAAAATAAACAAACAAAAACAATAAATTTTTTAAAAAATGAAAAAAGGAAAGCAAGCTCTGAGTTTTGCAGCTAGAAATTCAAATATGCTCAAAGGTTTCTCATTCCCCCATACTCAATTCTAGATTTCCTTGTTTTCTTAGCTCAGTAAATGACAATGTCTCCTCATATCACCCAGATATTTATGCAGGATTTTATGAGAAAGCCTCCTTAAAGGTGTTTTCATTTTGATTCAACAATGAAGAGATACTTAAATAGAGGCCGTCTCCATTTCCTTTTGTTAAAGATACTGCTGTCAGAAGATGTTATTCTAAAGCTAGCGCTTAAGAATGTGAAATGTAAGACAACCCGTGCGTGGAGATGTTGACAAGATGTTTGGATAAGAAGGTACCAACGAGGCTATGATGGCTAATTTTATATCAGTTATAATGGACATGGATTTCGATACAGGTTGTAAACACTATTTGTGGGTATGACTGGGAGTGATTAGCACTTGAGTTGGTGCACTGAATTAGGAACTGAGACGTGTGTGGGAACTACCTGATCCACTCCAGATCTGAACAGAATAAAATTCAGACAAAATGCTATTATTCCTCCAGTTTTGAGCTGGGTTGAACACTTCTGGCTCTCGAGCCTTTAGACATGAACTGGAACTTACATCCTTGGTTCTTGTGATTCTTAGGATATTAGCTGTGGATTGAAACTTTAACACTAGCATTCCCAGATCCAGAAGGCACTGGCAGTCATGGGCACATACCGAGCTGTACTCCTTCCTTGAGGCTGGAAGAACTCTCTATATATTGACATACACAAATAAAAATAAAATTACTCTTAAAAAGTGCACAGTGATTCTCTTTCTTTGACAACTTTTTCACACCTATTCTTTTCACATGGGAAATAGTTTTTAATTTACAATTTCCATGACATTATTGAAATTTAAAGCAAACTTATTTTTATCTCCTAAATATTTCTTGAGTTTGCCTCTTTCATTCTTCATTGTTAATAACTTTGTAGTGCAAGTCATTATTTCTTGCATAGATGAACAAACAACTGACCAATTGCTTTATTTACACACCAGTCCTTCTTTCCAACTTTATCTCTGGCACCAAAGAGATTTTCTTTTTATGAATTTTTACTTATAGCATAACTGCACAATTCTTACAAACCTTGCAATTACTACTATTAATTCTCAAGAGAAAGTTAAATTTCCTTCAAAGCAGAGTATAAATGGCTCCAGAATTCTCTCCTGGCTGGTCTCTCAAGCCAAGCTGTATTTCCCCCTTTTTACTCTGTTCCACCTTTGCTAAGCCTTTGTCTGATTACAGTGAGGTATGGGCTTCACTACTATTCAGAGTCCCAAAAGTGAATGAACATCTTTCCTTACTCACTTTGCCTGTCTGACATTTGTATCAAGGTATTTTGAAGACCTTGATGAAACTGCCTAAAGTATTATACACCTTCAGTGTTATACACTTAGGATTGGAATGTCAAATGTTTCCTCATTTCCTTACATTACCTGTTTTTAAAGCAGAGATCACATCATGGCAAATGACAGGCTTGTCTCCTTAACATTTAAAAATTAATCTTATAAAAATCTCATGTGCTATTTGAGGATTTTAAAAATATATTTTTCTTCTAAATTGGTTTCTAAATTGTCATTAATTAAAATAACCATATAATCATGACTAATAGTTATTAAATCTAGTAATATCTGTCTTAGTAATTGTTTTGACAAAGAAATCTATTAAAAAGCTTCCCTTATGTCAAATTACAATGTTTATCTTACAAATAAATGTTGTTTGGCAGTTAGTGACATGACCGAAACAGAATAATGTTCTGCTATAGGTAGAAGGTGCAGTCTTTGGGCTGGTGAGGGAAGGCTAGATTAGTTTTCTGCTATAGATAGAAGGTGCAGTCTTTGGGCTGGTTAGGGAAGGCTAGATTAGTTTTAATGAGGGCATTCATTTCATATGGCTACTGTAAACCACAATTATAAAGAAGCTGGTAGATTAAACTAAAACGTTTTTTATCTCACATTTTTGAGTGTCAAAAGTCTAAGTTCATCTCATTGAGCTACAGTCAAGATGTTTACTGAGCTGCATTCCTTCCTGGAGGCTAGAAGAAATCCACATGTATCTTTGGTATCTTCTCCAATTTACTTGGTGTTGTTGGCTGAACATTTCCTGCAAATCCTTATAGCTAGACATATTTCTCACAGTAACACACCTCTGGTTTGACTCTTCCACTTCTCTTTTCATGCTAAAGGGCCTTCTGGTTACACTAAGCCAACGTAAACTCTTTATTGTAAGTTCCATTGTTTCACAGATTTAATTCTATCTACGACTTTAACTCCCCCTTTTCTATATAATATAACGTATTCAAAGGCCATAGGGATTAATTGATGTCTTGAAGCAGGTTATTATTTTGCCAATCTCAGGAGTTAAGTGGCCTAATATGCCATTAGATCTAGTTAAGGCATAAGTTTAGATCAACAGGACAGAGTTGGTTATATACTGTAATTTAATACTTGCTCACATTCAGTTCTCTCAGAAAAAATTCAATCTCTTAGGTAGTTCTGGCCATGTCTTTTCATGACTGTTTGGCTCAGGCCAAGGCTATCATTGCCAGTTACCTTCCTTCTTTACTTATTTTCCCAATTATACTTTTTTGGGGAAGTGATTCATACAGTGTCAGTAATACATGCCTATTTGCTTACTATGAGACTTCTCATACCTGATATTCCTTTATCTTTTTTTTCTGGGAAAAAAAGAACAATTTTGTTCACTATGCTAATTTTAGTGCTTATTGATTGTAGCCTGTCTCTGAAAGAAAAGGCCCGTGTCTACAACAGTTCACAACAGACTTCAAAATTTCTAATGCACAGAACTGTTTCTTGAAATGTCATTCTATGGAAGTATGGAGTCTAGCATAAAATCCAGGAGGAAACAGGACTGTTTCGTTGGTCTGAATCTCATGCTTCATTTCCAGGTCTACAAACTCCATGGTGAAAAAAGTAGACATATACCTCCTGAGGAGACGGATGAAGACATAGAGATATGAAAATGGTACCACGGAATACACACTGACAGAAGTGGCAATAATGTGCTACAAAGTGAGAGAAACAGTGAAACTGTAAGAATTCTGAGGCGTTTAGATCAGAAGGAAGCAGCAGAGAGACCAAAAGGATGTGAGTGAAGAGAGTGGCAAAGTAGAGGCTGTGTTTGCAGGAAGCCTAGGCAACCATTTGGTTAAAATTGAGAACTATGGGTCAAGTGTTACATTAGAGAAAGCTGAGGAAGCTTTGAATGCCCGGCTAAAATATCAGACTTTCCTTCATTTGGCCATGGAAAGAAATCACTGAACACAGGAGCTGCAAATGAAAAATTTTTAGGTCCAATTAAAAACTGAGAGCCCATTAGTTTGAGATAAAAATAATTTGAACACTTAATCCCTCATTGGAGGAACTGGTTTGGGAGATTTTGGAACCTTTAGGAGGTGATACCTACCCATGAAATAGGTGATTTGGGTAGGACTTTCAAGTACAGTCCTGCCTCTACTTCAGTTTCTCTTGTTCCTGGTCCACTGTGGCATAGACAGGAACTGACTCATGATCTTTTAACCCATTTCCCTCATGTACTTTGCATTATTTGGTAATGTTATACATAAACACAATTATTTAAATGATATCTACCAACCATGCTTCATGTTCTTGTTGCCACAGGTGTATCTGTTCCAACATGTTTTTTCTACTATCATGCACAGAAATCCTTTGAAACACTGAGCCAAAATAAATTACTCCCACCCGATTTTGTCCACAGAAATAGAAAAATAAATAACTAATGGAGCATAATTATGAAACTGATTGATAATTATCAACATTTCTTTTGTTCTAAGCAAAGAAGGCATGTTTGTCAATTATGACTACTAGTTTGTCTTCAATTCTGTCATAAAGTAATGTGGTTTGGTCACTGACATTTCTGCCCCTAGTCATGTCTCATCTCCCCAAAGATGTGTTCTCCATTTGCCCTGTTAATAATCTATTCGGCACTTTTGTTAGAGCACTTATAAATTTTCCAACCTTTAGGAAAACTTTGACTTGATTTAAATATAGCAGAACACAATGCATATAAATTCTAGTTGTAAAGCATCCCTGACAATTGTTCAGTTTTGGTGGGTTTTTACAAGAGGGTAGATTTGACAATGTGAGAATGGACTTTATGTAGCTTCAGACATCAAAGGAAGGAAATTAGGACACACTTCTACACATTCTGCAGGTATTTGTTGTAAAAATGTAATAGATTGTTCTGTTGTGCCAAACACCAGATGGGTTTTAATTAAAATATTAATAAAAATGATTTCTCAAGTCTTATAGCTAATTTTTACTGTGTTCTATGGGTGAGTTTGTTTTCAGATTACCATAAGTGTGCATGAAATTTACTTATTTTTTTAGAAAACAAAAAAATGCCTGAAGAACTATTGGTGCTTGGAAATATCGTCTATACTTACCATCTACCTGGATTCTCAGGGAAGAAATCACCATGATTCACGGTCCCTTCCTCTCAGGTTTAATAGCATGGTGACAGTCATCCCCCTGGCCTTCACTCTACTTCTGTAATGAGCTTGTACAGATGCCTTCATTTCCTTCTTCACTCAGTATGGGTGGGCCTCTGACATGACATAAAAACAAATGCAATGAATGAAACATAAATAAATAATTTTGAACTTTTTTCAAAATTTTGACATTAATTTTAGAGGGTTTATGCCACTGTGAAGTATAATAGGTATATTTGCAAATATATTACCCCAAGGATACTAACATTCCTTATTGTAGTCATCCCAAGAAGTATTTTAAATATTACCTTACTGAGATATAATTCATATGCCACAAAATTCACTCAATTAAAGTGTCCAATTCATTGGTCTTATATATTCATAAACATGTATAACTATCATTTCAATCAAATTGCAACATTTCAAATAATGTTATGACTCCTGATATTAACCTTTAACATATTAATAATTATCCCCTAACCTTCTACTCATCCTAACATTAGGAAAATACAATTTAATTTCTGCCTCTAAATATCTGCATATTAAGAACATTTTATATAAATGGAATAACATAATTTTTTCTCTTTATGACTGATTCCATTTTTTAGCATAATGGTTTCCAGACTCATTCACATTGTAGTATGTGTATGTACTTCATTACTTTTTATTGCTAAATAATTATACCATTGGACATGTCACGTTTTATTTACCTATTTGACACCTGTTAGAAATTAAGATAATTTCTACCTTTTGATATTGTGATGAACTCAAATATGAACATTCAAGTACACTTTTCCTTGTAGACACATGCATGCATTTTTTTTTGTCTAAGGAGAGGGAGTCCTGGTCATACAGAAACTCTAGGTTTCTAAAGAGCTGCCAAAGGTGTCCAACATTCCTGCCAGCTGTTTGAGTTCAGTTTCTCTACCTATTCACCAATTGTTCTATTTTGTTTAGTTTTTGCTGTGGTGAAACATTCTGATCAAAAGCATCTCAAGGAAGAAAGTGTCAATCATCATCTGTCATTGAAGGAGGTCAGGCCAGAAACCTGGAGGTGGGAACTGAAACAGGACTGTGGAGGAGCACTGCTCACCGGCTTGCTCTTCATAACTTTTTAAGTGAGTTTTCTATACAACCAGCACCACCTGCCAGGGTTGCCATGATCCTCTGTGGTCTGGGCCAATGGTGATTTCCCTGCAGGCTGTAGAGCAGGTAGGGAAAAAACAATCCACAAAGATACAAGACTGAATCTTGGCTCAGACCAATTTCATTGTAACCGGCACTGGACCAGGACTTCTAGAGTCTGGCACAGATTATTTTACTTGAACTGATTTAAGTAGAGCACAATTTTTGGGGAAAAAAGTATTCAGATAACAATTAGCTCAGTCCCAAGTGCACAACAATTTATGACATGTTTACACTGAGATTCCTTACACAGTATATCTGGCTTCTTTAACAAGAATGGGTATTGTTGACTCAGAGATGGTGCCCTATATTTAGAGTCTAGGGAGTTTGATTGAGTTATACATAACACCTCGGGTGTCAGAATTGGCCTGGCTCTAAGATACCATAGAATTCACATAGGCCATGTAAAGCACAAGTGACATCATAAGAGTGTGCTGTGTGGTCTAAAACAGTGCTCAAGATATGGGAAAAAAGGTCTTAGATAAGGTAAAACAATTTCTGGGAGATGTGGCAGAGCCTGTTCCATCAGACAGCAAAGGATCACCAGGTTGTAAAACTACATCTATTTTAGCAGTCCAGGAAAAGCACTTCCACACCTCAGTCCAGGGAAGAGGTAAGGTTTGTGTTTAACTTTCCTGGAGTCTCCAGGGCTTATCTGTGTGCATAAGGTTTTTTGCTCTCTACATGGGCCTTTTCACAACAATCATTAATCAATTTACTGCACATACTTGGCTGCAGGAAATCTGATGGAGATATTTTCTCCATGAGGTCTTCTCACATGAATGACTTTAGCTTGAATAAAGTTGGTAAAGACCTAATTATCAATATGTATTTATATTTCATATTTTCACAAGTTAATATCTTCTTATCTTTAATTCATCACCAAACCAACTTACTCGGTATAGTGATATTTCTTTTAATCTGAAAGATATTTGAAAATGTTACTTGTTAATACTCATGGTAACAATGCTTGAGCCCTCATTTTAAAGTCTTTAATATTCTGGCAACATTGATCTTTCCTAATTTAATTTTTGTTTCTGTTAGGTACAGTTTTCTACTTCTCTTGGTCTTATCTGTCTCAGTATTCATTAACCTTGTTCATTTCTGTTTGCTTTTACCTTATAAATGGTTTTTCTAATGCAAATCAAAACCCCAATTAAAATATTCTTATTCTGAATATTTTTCCTAATTTACATCAGTAAATATTGCATTTTTCTTTCTGGTAATACATTTTACATCTGTATCTAAGGTTGTATGCATGTTTTATCTCTTCAATCGAACTGAAAATGTGGAGAATCAGAATTATGTTGAACACATTTTTGTGAGTTTCCATTATCCGGGAGACCCTCAGCAAATAGTTACAAACACGTATATTTAAAGATGGAATTGTGGTCTCGTTTATTCCTCAACGATGCATCACTTGACTGGTGAAGGCTTGATATTGATTCCTAGCACTGGCAGGCATGAAGAACAGTGATAGGTTAAAAAAATGGGATTGCTATTGTTATAAAATATGTAATAATCTAAAGATTTGTCTATTTAACAAACTGGAAGAAGTTCCATAGAACTATGTACTATAAAATATTTTATAGTATAAATTATATAATATACTACTTACTGGAAACTGCTTTTCTGAAAAACATTTTTAGCACCTTAGAGAAAATGAAAGTATATATTTTCCTCCCATAGGGGTCTGAGGTAAGCCTTCTGGACTGGCTGACAGTCCTGCTCCAGGCAATGCTTTAGGTCCTGGCTTTCCAACTCTGTTTCTTGGTTATACTTTAGAGATTTGTCCTCATTTGCTTGTGTGGAGCCAAGTTCAGCTGCTTCTGTCTTCCAGATTGTGAAAAGGGAATTGAATACAAAGGCTCTATGAAGGTTTGAGAGTCCAGACCTGAAAGTGTTGCTACTTCTGCTAACCTCAATGATAAGAACTCATTTAATTAGTGACTTGAGCTCATGAGTGGCACTGGAAAATGTAAGTGCACGCTAGGCAGTTTTATCAGCAATAACTTTCTGAGCATTCTGGAAAAGATGGGATTGATTGTGAGCCAATGTCAGTGTCTTCCTCCACATGTATCCCAAGCAACCCTTCAATTTGCTAAAGGAAACACTGAGGCTGCAGAGATTATCACTACCACCTATATAACCTCAGACTCGAATGTCCTGCCACACAATATGACCGTGCCCTTAACATTTTAATTTCCTTCACTTTCTCCCTCAGCTAGCTGAAGATTTTATCTATATGAATGTATCTACTTACATAATCATCCCTTTATCATTGTTGAGGTCTTAACCAAAAACTTCTACTCGAGGCAACTTCTCCCATCTGTCTAACATTGAGCACCCAGCTGATAAGGAAATAATTAGTAAATGCTGGGTGCTCAATTTACATAGATGGTGAGTGGTTGAAAGGATGAAAGTGCAGGAACTTAAAACATGAAGGGCATGGTAGTGAGAACACTACTGTGCAGGAATTACAAACGCGAGGTGACATAGGTGGTTAATTGTATCCATGCAGCCTCAGTGCTCTCACTAGTAATAAAAAGTTGGTCGGGATACGTGTGAAGAAGGACATTGACAGTTGCCCACAAAACAATTTGATCCTTTCCAGAATGCTCACAAAATTATATCTGATATGATTGATTAATTACAAGTTCCTTCTTTGTAATCGAGGTTACCCACTCTATATTGAGAATACCCACTCTGTATCGACTGCTACCATTCTATGCTGATGAGACGCTGGAGAGATAGTATTTGACAGTTACCATTTTCTGTGAATTGTGTTCAATAATCTGTGTCACCTGACACAATATGACTTTGACGACAGTACCTTAGTAAGCATAACACTTTCTTCCCCCACTATGTACAGTCTTGGGGTGTTGTATGATGTTTTACTTGTTTGGCTTTTTTACTCTTTAGGTCTTCTGGAGAATCTGTGACCCAGCTCCAAAATAAATCACACACACAGACTCTTATTCTTAGTTATAAATGCTCAACTTAGCTTGACTTGATTCTAGCCAGTTTTTCTTAAATTAACTCATCTATCTTTTGCCTCTGGGCATTTTCCTTTTCTTCCTTTTTGTATATCTTACTTTCAGTGTTACTCCACAGCTTGGTGGTTGGGTGGGTGCCCCCTAGTGTCCTCTTCTCCTTGTTCTCTCTTTCTCTTCTCTTTCTTGATTCTTCTTCTGTTTATACTCTTTGCCTGCCAGACCCACCTATTCTTGCTCCTGCCTTAGTATTGGCCATTCAGCTCTTTATTAGTATCGTCAAGTGTTTTAGGCAGTCAAAGAATCACAGCTTCACAGAATTAAACAAATGAAGCGTAAACAAAAGGCACACACCTTAAAACAATTTTCCCCAACATCATGAAATTAATCCAACACACAAAAATGTATTAAAATAATTAGTGCTTGATGAATTTAAGTTTCTGCTGATGTTTCTGTTATCACTCCCCATAATATTACTGAATTGTTATCTTTGTAACAGTAAAATACTTAACCATTATAACTAGCATTTCATTAATATATAAGATGTTTAAGGGACTCTAGGCTAGCAATAGGAATTTTTCTTATTTTTAAGCATAGATATATTCTTAAATAAAAGTTATGATTAGATTGATGCAAAAAATACTCAATAAAATACTGGCAAATTGAATCCAAGAACACATCAGAAGTGTCATCCACCATGATCAAGTTGGCTTCATCCCAGAGATGCAGGGATGGTCCAACATACAAAAATCTGTCAAGGTAATCCACCATATAAACAAACTGAAAAATAAAAAAAAACACATGATCATCTCATTAGATGACGAAAAAGCTTTTGATAAAATACAACATCCCTTAAGTATAAAGGTCTAGGAGAGAGCAGGGATACAAGGAACATACCTAAACATCATAAAGGCAATATACAGCAAGCCAACAGCCAACATCAAACTAAATGGAGAGAA
>LOJH01014588.1:3988-16402 GCA_001685095.1 Ellobius talpinus
GTAGTTGAATAATTCAAAGACAACACAATAACATACATTATCTAGACTCTGTGTTTTCCATTTTTGTGACATTTTTCTTACTCTTTCTTTTTAAAGGTCCTTTCTCTATCCTTTTTCTTTTCTATACCAAGCCTATGTTTATTTTTAAATACATTATAAACCATTTGGATTTTTTTCATGTTTTTCTGTCTTTACTGTATATCTCCATCTTTTTCTGACATGAGTCTATAATCTGCTGACAAGTGGCAAGGCCAGGATTAAGCAGCAGCTTTGGTGGCTGGCTCTGCCCATTCATTGGCTTCCTGAGAGTCTAGTTTCATGGCAGAAGTATTGGTGGGAGCCACATTTATTGCCTCAATTCTGCAGAATTTCTAGGTCCATGTGGGTGTCCTATCTTGCCAACATGAGTATGGCTTTGATTTTACTTGCCTGTAAGTATTGGATAATATCACCCAGTAAATGGGAAATGGAATAATATCTCAGCTGTTGAACCAACATTAAAACTGAGAACATTGAAACACACAAGCAGAAACAATCTTGAGAAATTTGAGAAGATTCAACCTGAGGACTGGTGCCATGAAATAGAAGGCAAACAGCAGATAGTTGTTTCTGAAATAAGAGTAATGAAATAAAAATGGGATGGTTGTTGCTCATAAGTCTCTAAGACTGGGGGTTGGGCAAGGAAAAACTAATCTACCCTTTCTATAAAGATCTGTTCTGAAGTGAGGGATGAACTTGTCTCAAAGGTCAAGGACTGATTGATTGTGCCTGAAATAAGTTGTCCTATTTCTTTTTACCTTTTCATCTACCTTTAAAATAAAAGATTAGAGATAAGAGGAAAGCTAACTAGATGCTTACTAGGAGAATAAAATTTTTACAATAAAGCTATAATTGCAGTTATCTTCAAAGTCAATGAGTGCTATGTATCAGGGAATGGCAAGATCAACTATGTAGGTAATGGCAGAACATAAGATGCCCCAGCAGTATCCTTAAGAGCTGGAAAACCCAGGGCATTAATGAGTTGGAAGTTGGACCAAGCTGCTGAAAAATCTTCTTTACCAGTACTCTGTGGGGAGGATAATAGTGGGTAAATAAAAACTTCTAAGGGGTTGACAGCCATGAAAGGGATCTCCCTTCCAAAGGATACATACATACAGATCTGATTTTAATTATTTGAACAAAGAGACAGGCAATTGCTGAAAGCACAGCTTAAGAGCATAAGATAAAAATATGATAAGTATGCTTAAACAAAGAGTAAATAGAATGGGATTCTGGGAGTGTTTCTTTCTTCAAGGCACTTGTAAAACTATAACTCACCGAGGACCTACATACTTCTTAATGTCTCTTCTCTAATTTTGTGTTCATGAAATTCTTAGGAATGAATAGCCCTCACTCAGTATTTAATTGATGCTTGCAAATTGAATTTAATCAGGGACTGTCTAGATATTTCATTAGCCAATGGAAACATAAGCAGAACAGTAGAATAACAAAAAAGGGGAAAGGAAGGAAGGAAGAAAAGAAATATGGGAGGAAGGAGAGGGAGAGAAACAGAGAGGAAGGAGAGGGAGAAAAAGAGGGAGGAAGGAAGAGATGAGAATGGAATAAGTAGCACCAGTATTCGTGAGAAACATAAAGTTTTAATGTTTTAAGCCATTATATTCTGGATTGTTATTGCAAAACCTAACTCATCCTAAGTAATGCAGTTCCCTAGCATATAACGTAGCCTGGAATGAAAATCACCCTACTTATGGCCTTAATTTCTCCACAGTGGAGTGGTACCACGTTGAAGCAATGTTGTCTGCGATAAGTCCTTATATTTGCTTTTTCTCCATCACAATGATTGCTCAAGATCAAATTTTGCTTATTACATAACTAGCAAACTGCACAGTACGATTCTACCCATGAATATGAGATCGTTTAATGAGTAAGCCGGAAAGACTAAACTCATAGAGGATTATAAGTAAAATGTAGCCTAGGGGCCACCCCTGCCAAGACTGTCATTACAGTGTAGAGGAAACAGGGTTAGAAATGGTTCTTTGTTTCAGAGTTCCCAGGAGTTCCATAAATGTCTTGGCATACAGTGTATAGAGAGTAAAATTTACTTCCCCAAATGTTTTTTCTCTTTAGAGAAAGAGCAAGAGTGACATTCCCAGCACTAAAGGACTAGACAATATTTGATTGTAAGCTACAAACACAGAGAACATGGAGTGAACATATATAGAAGCAAACGGTTCATTATCTCACTTGCTTGAGGAGTCTAAAATCTTAAGATCAGAATGATGACAGAGACTGGAGATGGAGGAATTGAAAGATGACAGTCAAAGGGCACATGGTTTAGACATTGACTTGATTTTTGAGATCTATTGTATTGTAGGTGCCTATAATTGACATATTTTATACATCCCAATACATAACTCTACACTTTGAATTTCTCACCACCCAAACAAGGTGTTACTACGTTCATAGCATTACTTTATTTCATCATTCTATTGCATATGAGATATATTATTATATGATACTCTATCTTATAATGCTACACAATTATTATTTGTCACTTTAAAATACTACACAAAAAACCAAAAGCTTGGCTTTATAAATTATGTATGTTCTGTGCTATTGGCTTAGCAAACATTTTTCTTATTCCTGTAATCATACCTTCTTTAGCAATTGTGGCTAAGCCCAAAGGCTGATTCTAAAACTTCTTCCCATTATTATTTAAGAATTTACGATTGCTTACATAAACTTCCCTGTATCTCTCGTCACTCTTTGGTAGAGTTGGAATTAAAAGTCTCTTTCACCTGTGTTGTAGGAGAAGCATTGGAAACCATTGCTTCTATCCGTGCCTTTGAGGAGAAACTCAGGGCACTTGGCACTGAATGAGGTACAAGAAGAGGCAATGTTAACAGATGTTATGAAATGCACCTGCTGATGGGATGTTGAAACTCCCCAAACTCTCATCTGTTAGGAGGGATAGCAATGCTCTTGTGAATGAGAACCTGATATTAGCAAGAGGTGGTTATACTACTCTGCCTTTGGTTGAGACTGTAGAAAAAATATTTGGCTGAAAAGAAGCTGTTGATTGCTTACATGGGCTTCTGTGGCATGCCAGCTCTTTTTGCCAGCCTGCTTTTTCTTATCAAAGAGCTAGGAGCTCCAAGAGAGGTGAGACTCCCTTTTAACAAGCAGGCATAGCCATTTGGGGAATATACAAATTAAAAGGCTTCAAGATAGAAATAGGAGCATTAGCAGCAGGGAGTATCTTAGGGATACACTGTCAAATCACATCCAGGAGTTGGCAGAGTGAGTCATTCCCTTCCAAAGGATAAACTCTGCTGTGTCAGTACTTGGACAGTCTCTGAATCTGTAGTAGCTATTTAAAGTTGCCAGAGATGACTTTAATATCCCCAAAATCTGTATCTGCTTAGGAACATGCTTGAACTTTACACAGTATACCTATCTCCCATATTGCTTCAGCATTTCTTCTAACTTCCCAATTGTAAGTCATGCATAGTCATAGAACTTTGCTTTTGGGAGGTATTAATACAGAAATGGACAAAATTAGAGACATTTTGCCTAGGTCAACCAATGACTCACACCATCAGCTACAATTATAATGGATCTAGTGGTTTTGATCAGAATGTGGGACATATGTACACTGTCATGGATACATTTGATTTCTGTGTTGACCAAGAAATCCTAATTATGACACAGAAAAGCCTCCTTAAACAGGCTCAATTAGTTTACTAGGGAGCTGTAAAATGTCTTATAGAAACCACAGGGATGGATGGATGGCTGCAATCTTGTCAGGAGCACTGGTTATGATTGTAGGTTTCTGAACTCCATGTTTGCTCTCAGATTGTACCCACCTATACAATCTCCTTCCCTTTGTGCATTCATCTATCTATCCCTGCCTTCTTACTTCCATCTATCACTCATTTATTTCTTCTCTTCATCTATACTTGTCCGTTTCATTCCCTATGTTCTCTTGCTTATATCAGCTCTCCATACTCTCTGTGGTACCTCCTGTTCTCGTTTTCACTCTCTATTTTACTATGAACTCATTTGACTATTTATTATGAACTTTATGGCTTTCTGGGTTCTGCATTTGCTTGACTCTTTGGCACCCTTCTTCAGGATTTAGTTTCTGTACCTCAATCAACAATTCCATTGTGACAAAAGTTGAGTTTATTTGTGGTGCAAGGAGAAATCCAGACTCCCTCGCATACAGGTGAGTGTGTAGTTTGTGGATCTGTCGATTTGGTACTTTTTCATAACTATGACCAAATCCCCAAGAGAAAGAACTGGCAGGGAAAAGACTCACTCTAGCTCATAGTTTCAGAGGGATTTGAACTCATCATGGTAGGAAATTTGGAGGCAGCATGGAACAGTTCTATGTTACAAATGTGAAGTTGAGTGTTCATATACCTGTTCATAAGTTCACTGTTCATATGCCTGTGGACCAGGAAGAAGATGCTGCAGCTTGTACCAGGGTCAAGTATAGCTGTCAGATGCTCACCACTAGTGGTCTAATTCTATAAGTGAAACCCTAACTCCTAAACCAAAGAGCACCACAAGCTGGTAACTAAGAGCTATATCAGTTACTTTCTGTTGCAAATTTAAAAGGTTTATATTGGCTCTCAGTTCCAGAGGGATAGAGAATCCACCATGGCAGGGAAGATATGGAATGGTGGTAGAAACAAGAAGGCTGACTGATCGCTCCAGGAAAGACAGGGGAAGGGAGAAGACAGGAAATGGTACAAATCAATAAACCCTCAAAGCCCATATCCTGTAACACACTTCCTCTGGTGAGACTTCACCTGCAAAAGGTTCTATAACCTCTCTAAACAAAGCCATTGATGGGGAATGTTTTCAAACTTGAATTTGTGGGGCATTTCTTACTCAAACAACCATATGCGCAAAACTTGATTTATATCATGATGAGTTACAATGTTAGGCAGACAATCCAATGATTAATTTTAATATATGCATTTAGTAAATTGTTTTTTCAATGACCTCTTCTGCTTTAAATAATGTTATTGCAAGGTCAGGATTTATTCCTACCTTCTGTATAATTTAAGTACAACACCAGTGGACTACATTTTTCTTCCTTTCTGGAATATGCTTCAGTCATTTCTCAGTAGTCTTGATTGGGGCAATGTTTCCTAAGTGATAATCTTTACCAAGGAAGACCAAATACAGCAGTCAGGGATTCAGGTTTCAGGTTTTCATGTACATGCACAGCATCTCTAGCTTTCAAAGACAGAGTTACTATCTTTTGTATAGCTCTGGTCATGACTTTATTTTTAAATTGCGATTTACAACTTTTATATAAAAAGAGTAAGAGTCAAACTAGGTATTACGTGCTTGAAGTCTCAGCCAACTGTGAAGTTGAAACACTTAACTTAAATCTAAGAATTTGTTAAATCTAAGATGGGTGTTCTTAAATGAGCAGAATGAGTGTTTTAAAAATTTAGATTTATATATTTTATTTTATATTTATGGGTGTTCACAAGACTACAGTGCCCTCAGAGATCTGGGGATGACATCAGATTCCCTGAAACTCTAGATACAAAGAGCTAAAAGCAACCATGTGAAGAGTAGGGACCAAACCTGGGTCCTCTGTTAGAACAGCTAGTGCTCTCGATTGCTGAGCCAACTTTCTAGCACCAGAGTTATTTTCACTATAGATATTGCTTAATAATAAGAAGAACTCAGTCAGATGCATGGGAATAGATTTTTATGGTATGTGTTTATTGGCATAATTTGGTACTTAAACCAGGACTTAACAACTCTAAGTTCCTATGGGTCAAGTGGAAATCTTGATTAAAAAAATCAGAGTCCTCTACAGGGAGCATGAATATATCAACAAGAAAGATTAAACAATGTACATTTCTAACCAGATCCTTAACGAATACATAACTGGGTATCCACAGACCAAAGTTAACCTATCAATGTCATAGAAAAGTATCAATATGACTTTGACTCTAGTACTATTATATTTTTCAGAACAGAGTAGAAGCAAAAAACAGTCTAATTATTTTGCTTAAGTCATAAACAAAATGAATTTCAATTGAGTTAGGTTCTTTACTTAAAGACAACTCAACTTGGAACGAGGTTTGAATTAAAAACATAACTGTGTTGATTCTACCACCTGCTGGGACTGGTATTTACTACAGTGATTCCATGTTTCTTTTTGCACCTTACTGTGAGATACTGTGTGCACAGCCTTAATTCACAGCCTCTGTCTGTTTTTAGTTCACAAGCATTGCTCTCTGGGATAGGTTCATGAAAGGGAGCATAATTTGAGATTATATCTGTGCATTAACTTAGGTTGCAAAAGCTAATTATGTAAAAATCCAAGGTTGTATGTTGCATTGTTCTTGTAAATGCAGTTTAAACAAATAGGTAGGATTAATAGCAGGCTACTATTCTTTAGTCTTCAGTGGCCGCAAGGTATATTTTAGCTTGGCTGTAAGGTTTATCAAAAATTCCAGTCTCTTACAATGGAAAAGATGTTTTCATCAAAGTGTATCACCTGTGATAGTAAAATAGTTGCTGCAAAAGCCTGAGGACCTGAGTCAATCCCTATATCTTATATAAACAAAATAGGTGTGTTGGTACTCACTCAGAATCCCAGCACTGGATATGTAGAGCTCACTGATATCCAATGTAGTCTATCTGGTGATCTCCGGGCCAGTGATGTCATCTCAAAAACAAACAACAAACAAACAAACAACAAAAACCAGAAAAGACAAACCCAGAACAACAGCAACTCAGAACTAAGAGGATAGTGACTAGAAACACCACCTGAAGTGACCTCTAGCTTCTGCAATGCACACCTGTACACAAACTGATGTGCACACACAGAAAATTAAAATGAGTAAATAAAGGACCATGACTTGTGCCATCATAGAGAATATATGTAAAAGTATATGAAACTTTCGTTTATAATAGCTTGAGTGCCTAAAACCGGGACTTCACCCAGGTTTCCACTTGGTGTGAAGCACCGTGGATAGACTTAGATTTGTAAATGTCACATTTATAGCAGATCATTGGATACTCTGGGACTTTTTTCCTTGTCATAGTAAAATAATCATCTTCCAAATGAATCACAGCAGCATTTTTGCAGATTTTAGTCAGTCCATGACAGTCCTCTGATAACAATGAAATGGTGACTTTGGGAGATCTGATGCCACACTGATACTTCAGTCAGGTCTGCACCATTTAATTACGTGTATGTGAACTGACAGATAGAGTTAGAATTTTTATAGGTTGGTTCATTGAACTGGAAGAGAACCAAGCATGAGTATTTGACAATTATAATGTATAATGTGTGTGTGTGTGTGTGTGTGCATGCATGTAACATCTAAGACTATTTACTTAGGAGTTCTCTGTGTAACAGACAGTACATGTCTTATAGACAAAATTTGTTCCAAGCAGAAGTTATTTAAACCTTAATTAGGTTTAGTGATTTTTTTATATAACAAATCATTATTTATACCTAATACTCAGCTGACACTCAAACTAATACATTCTACATTTAAACCATATATAATGATTTTTTTCATACCAATTTATTAACTTGCTAATCCATTGTTTTAGAGATCCTACCAAATATCAAATGTTACCAAATATATATTTTAAATATAGAATTTGCAGAAAAAGTAATTAATAGTCAACACATAGTATAATATCAGAGAAATAGAACATTATTATGTATTATGATGAGACTGGGATTATTTGGAACATGTAATACTTTGAAGATATACCAAGAAAGGAGTTGAAAAGGATAGTGAAGACCTGAAATGGTAAAACACAATTTCTTTTCTTCAGGCTCATCCAAACATAAGGTCAATATGAGTAGGTAACCAGTATGGCTTTGTGTATTTCCTTAGCGTTAGTTTTTTTCTATTACTCTTCAGTTAATAGAATTCTATAATCTTCAGGGTTATTTTCTCCTAAACAAATATGTTTATTTTTTACTGAACTAAAAAATACTGACATTCTCCCAGTGTATTTATATTGTATGTTTACTCAACAAAATGTGGATACAGTATTACACAAGTTGAAAGTTAAGTTAATGAGCAAATCTTAGCACTCATCAGTCAACACATAGTTTAGATGTCTCTGTGAAGTTGTCTAGATGCTGATATCATGGCCACTGAGGCATTTTCTTGGTGTAATGAGATGTTTATATCATTGCTGTGTCTAGGCAACTCATAATAAATATAGATAGTGAGACATATACTTGCTATGATATAGACTGAATATAGACCTTTCAAAGAGAAAATTTACCCTTTATATATGATAGTTTTCGTTTCAGTTTTCTACTAATGTAGAGCTGATTGAAAATTAGTACTTTGAAATGTTTTAGCCCCCTGAGACATTAAATGATCTCTAGAGACAATCATACTTGGCACAACTAGAGGTAACTGCTATATGTATGTAGCAGGTAGGGGCCAGCATATTGCTGATCCTCCTGCCATGGAGAAACTAGCAATCACAACAGGCATGTAGCTGAAAATATCTGGGGTCAAATTTGAGCATCCTTGTTCTACACTTTATCCTAAAGGTCTGTCTGTGATTTTAGTCTTATTTGTCCATGCCTTAAGCACTCATTACAAAATGAGAGTTTAATAGTGTTTACATGCAACTTCATTGGAAGAAGAGCTGAGTTATTATCCCAGATATTACATGCTCTGTTATTTAATAAAACAATTTAAATGTCTTATAAACTCTTTTATTTTACCTCAAATCCCCACATACATATTTCATCATTCTATAGTGCATGGCAGTAGCATTAGAAGTTTCAGTAAATGTTTATAGACCACAGACCTTGTTGGTAGATACCAGAGGTCCAAGAGAACAATTCAAGTGCAAACATTTTTCTTATTAAATCTGTAATTTCATGGAATTTAAGATGGATATTAAATAATTGCATAATACATATTATGCCTATAATTTCAATAATTTTATGGCAAGTCAATACAATGTATATTTTAGTAAAAAATAAAATAAGGAAGTAAGAGTTAGTCAGATCAAGCGATCAAGCAAACATTCTAACCCAAGCAAAGAGCAATAAATAAGAACATGTTGCACAATTTTAAGGAACTGACTTTGCTTTCTCTTGCGGTGTCAAAATGCATTGGTTTTTGCCCTATTATGAGATAGGAGAGCACATAGTAGAAAACATATTGGGAAACACATGGACACTGTGAGGAAGGCCTTCATGGACACCCTTCTAGTGAGTCATGTCCCCCAGGTTCCACTCTGTACTACCCATGTCACATTAAGTAAATACTCCATTAATGGGTTGTTGGCAGGCTGATTGTTCTTTCTGGCCACTCCGCAGCTCAGACCAGAAATAACCACACAAAAACTCTATTAATTAAATCACTGATTGGCCCATTAGCTCTAGCTTCTTATAGGCTAACGCTTACATATTAATTTAATCCATTTCTAGTCATCTGTGCATTGCCACATGGCTGTGGCTTAGCTGGTAAAGTTCCATCTGGCGTCTGTCTCTGGCAGGGCTACTTGGCTTCTCACTGACTCTGCCTCCTTCCTCGCAGCATTCAGTTTAGTTTTTCCCACCTTGCTCTGTTCTACCCTATCAGGCCAAGCCAGTTTCTTTATTCACCAATGGTATTCACAGCATACAGAGGGGAATCCTACATCACTTGTGTATAAATACAATTAGTAGGCCAGAGCACCCATGGTCTTGTCACTTCCCAAAGACCCCAGACATAAACAATGGTACACTGAATACCAAGAATTCCACATGAGATTTTGAAGCACATTTAGGTTAAAACCACATTAGAATGCAATATGAATAAGTATGTCAATTTATGAAAGTGGCTTGAAAATTAGGCAAAACTCCTATCTGGCGAAGGTACTGGAAGACATGTAAGGAGCTTCTAAATTTATTCTAGAAACAAGACCGTTAATAAGAAAGGTAACTTTAGTAATCTTCACACTTAGAGCCTACAGAAAATCTCTAGTCAATACTATATAATGGATTTCTTTAGCAGTACTTATGGCAGGTAGTTCTTTAGTGATGGACATATTGTGGATGTCTCAATTTGAACCATTCAAAGCATGGCTGATTTTCTTGTTGTGTAAAAATCCCAGTTCCCCCTATATTCTTCTCTCTCTTAATGAAGAATGAGTTTAGTTAGCATATGATAAGCATCATAAAGTGTCATCATATGATAAAGTATCAAAGTATTTCTGGCAAGTGTAAGCTAAAATTTTATCAATAATTATCCAACAATATAAGAAAAAGAATACTGCTTGTTTCCTAAAAGTTGTACTTGGCTATACGTCTATGGTCTAAATGTTATTTCTGAGGAAGGTATTATTTTTCTTATGAAAATTAGAAAACCAGGCTTTACCATTCATGAAGGACCATATAGCTTGAGGACTCACTGACAGTAATTGCTATATATGTGATAAAAATTGATCTGTCTGTCCCCCAAGCCTATACCTTTCTCTCTAAAAAATTCAACATATAGATAGAACACTAACATCATGTTTTTATAATAATATCCATGTGAGGTAGACATTATTATGGATCCTATTTATTGCACGTGGAACTCTATCTAAAATATCTGTGTTAGTAATTCTGAGGTGCTGCACCTGAGATCCTGATTTGATTCCCAGTTTTTTATTTCATTGCATCCCAATTCTGGCTCCCCAAATTATGAAAGTCTTGCATCTTTCCTCTTTTATATATACTTGTGTGGAAATAGAAAGTAACTGGTCAGCATGATCTCCTGAGTGGCTTTCTGTATAATTTAAAGTCATCTTCAAGGTGGTATTGATAGCAAGCTTCATAAAGCACACAAAGTGGCAATTCTTCCAAAGACTGAAACAATAAATAGTATGGTAATGCAAAATCTATAGCTTTAATGTAGGTGATTTCCTACAAATAGAAAATAAATAATGTGTATTGCATATTTCACTTAGATGATTGCTTTTTAATGATCATTGAAGAATGGAATATTTATAACATGCAACAACTTAATGTTCCAGCCTTCTATGAACCAGGGCTTTTCTTGGCTGCGGTGTTATTAATGTGTCACATATTTCAATGTGACTCCTTACCTTTGTTTATTTGGGGGTTTGACTTTGGGGCCAATATGGTACATTTTAATAAAATGAAGCTTGAAAATAAGAAAATCTTGGCTTTAAATCTAGCACTGAAACAAGTTGGCAGTGCACCTAAAATATTGGATGTTCAGAGACTTTCCTTGAAACTTACTAAGGATGGCTTAGAGATATTCATAAAGGCACCTGCACTGTGTTAGAGAGCCAATAAGTTGTTAAATACCCTGTTTCATGCCCATCACTGTGGTGCAGCACATGTTGTTTGGCTTTATTGTGTTTTACCGGTATGACAGAGATTGAGGTTTACACAGAATCTTTGAAAGCAATAGAAATCAATTTTCTCCTTCCCTAACAGTCATAAGTTAGCCAAGGTTAGACCACTGAAGAAGACTCTGGCATTTTATTTATCTTGAATTTTATTTATTCTAGATCTCCTAGTCCCTAGAGGAAAGTTAAATAGGATGTAGGATTTGGTTAGAAAGCAAATTAAGTGAGTTGGTATTGTCTTGCGTTGTGTTCTGGATGTCACAAGAAAAAGGGAAAGGACGAACAGCACTGTCCTATGAGTCTATGTCTCTTAGTGATTGAAAGCACCTATTAGCAATTCCAACAAAGCTAAGTGAGAAAATCCCATCATGAGTATTCTTAAGAAGACAATTGTCCTTGGTGAATCTAGACCATTGCCATGACAATACCAAGTCTTGAAAATTCATTTTTCTACTTTTTTTGTTCTATCTCAAATATGCTGCTTGCTTTGGTCATAAAACAATAATCCTGAGAAACAACTTCGGCATGAGACAAATGTCTACATTTTTAAGGTAATCAAGGGGAACTCAAATTTGAAATCTAATTTGTGACTGAAGAGTCCAAGCTACTTGTTTTTGAGGTTTCAAACACAACCACAGATAATGTCTTTCTTTGCTAACTTGTCCCAGTATTGCACTGGCAGTGATGGGTAAGTCAATGCTTTAAATGGCTTAAAAGTGTAAAAATTATCATCATTTTCAAATATTTTAACCTTCACATTTTCTTAGAAGCCTGAAAGGTGAGCAGTTACATTTTTAGAATACCTGTAATAAGCTATAATAACAGTCAACTGTTCCTATGAATTTGTGATTCCACACAGTAAAATTGTTTACTATCTAGCTTCCCTATTTTTAAAAGCTGTGGCAACAAGAAATCAGGGTAACTGGTGTGACTACCAGACCAGCACTCCTTAGTGCACAGTGGCAGTGGGGTGGGGATGTAGGCAGGGAGCACACACACACACACACACACACACACACACACACACACACACACACA
>LOJH01014589.1:2737-16612 GCA_001685095.1 Ellobius talpinus
CTCTCTCTCTCTCTCTCTCTCTCTCTCTCTCTCTCTCTCTCTCCCTTCCTTCCCCTCCTCTTTCTCCATGCACTGAGGGAAGGTTAGGAAGACATTCTCACCAAAGGCACTCTCTGTGCCTTCTCTGGTACTTCTCAGCTTCCAGATCTTGGAGAATATTCTTTGTTTAAGCCACCCAGTGTATGGGCATCAGCCTGAATTAGTGAAATAGAACAGTTAGGCTTTCATGACTTTCTTCTCCCAAAAACCATAGCATTGTAAAGGTCTCATCCCTACTATGTAAAGCTACTGCTTCAATTCTTTTTTCAGGTGAATAACATCCCATCAGATGGGCAATCTATATTTTATATATTCCTTAATGGATGATAGAAACTGTTTTCAGTTTTGTAAACAGTAATGCTGAAAAGTGTTTGGTTTCTTTTCTCTCTGGTATGTCATAGTTACTTGACTACAAGCATATGATACCACAATAGTTTGTCTTATAAGCTAGGCAGCTACTAGTACTGAGTGGGAAGACAGCATACATGGTGTGGAGCTGGTAGACAAAGGGGCACCCCATATCTTGGGTGGGATGGAACAGACCTGTATGATAGTTCATCGTGCCTCTCAAAACAATGAGAAATATAGAATTTATTAATTATTTTGGCTTCTAAAACATAAAAACACAGACAAGGCATGCTTGTATATATTCAGGAGTAGAATTAGGCTGCATGTTAATTCTAGGTTTAGAGTTTGACTATTTTCCTTAATCCTCCACCACTTTATATTTTCAAAAGGAATGCCTCAGGTTTCTAGTTTCTCAAGATATTCACCAGCAATACTATGTCTCTCCTTTTCTGATGCAGCTATAGTATAATTCTGTTTTGTTGACATTGGGCCTTCCCATGTTTTTGTTGGTCATTTATGTATCTTCTTGGAGAAAGGTCTGTTCTGATCTTTTCCTCATTTTTGTCCTGTTTTTAAGTTGAATTCTTGTTGAGTTCATTTTATTGTTGTGTTTTAAGAATTTGAAAAATAAATTCAGGACAATAGAACTCCAAGTGACGTATGATTTTCAAATATTTCCTCATGTTCTGTGGACTGTCTGCCTTTTCATTTTCATGGTAGTGTCCTCATAAACACACAATTTTTTTTGAGGGCTAACCAGTCCTGTTTATTACTTGTAATTTTGATACTATATATAAGAAAACAATTCTTAGTTCACAATCATAAATATTTATAGTTGATATATTTCCTAAGATTGTCATAGTTCATATAGTTAGTTCTTTGGCATATTTTGGACAATTATCCTTATAATATAAGGTACGATTACCCATTCCTTCCCATGTGGATACTTAGTTATCCCATTTGTTGAAAAAACTACTCTTTTCCAAAATATTGTATTGATGCACTGGTTCAGATAGACAGTTAATTATAGTTGTATCTATTTCTGATACCTATAATGAAGAAGCATCTGTAATAACTGTAAAATGGAGGCAAGATTCAAATTCATGTGGCTCTGCTTTTGGAAATGTAAAGATCATATTTTGTTCCAATCCTTCCACTTCAAAATGGTATAAAATATTTTTCAGCTTTCTGTTTTTGTGTTGGGAGGATCAGGTAGAATTTTATGCTGCTTTTAAAAATTAAATATTGTGTGAATTTATAGCATGAAGTTATGGTGCTTGATTTGGATAATTCATAAGTGGGGAATGAAACCTCAGGCTTCAACCATTTTTCCTTCTTAGTGACCAATATTATTAATAAATTGTGACCTTTATTATTAAATAACATATATTGGCATTTGGGTAACTTTTTGAAAGAAATGTACAACATAAGCTTGCCAGAGAGACAAATACCTTCTACATATTTGTTGGATTGAGCCTATTTTGTTTAACAATCTTTATTGTTTGCTCTTCTTATATATTGTTTTCATAAATAAATTAGGATTCCAATTAATTGTTGGAATTAATTGTTGAGAAGGATATTCTCCCAAAGCCAACAATGTTATTGGAAGGCCGGATAGAAAATATTTAGAAACTAGCAGCAACTTCCTTATCCTTTTCTTCTTCCCAAGTAATATGACCTCATACAACTTCTCATTTTCTTTGTATCTGCCACATTGTGATGGTATGGTTTTCTCTGGTAGGAATTCCTTCATGCTACTTTTTGGGCTCAGTATATTTTCTATTTATCAAATATTCAACTCAAGTTTCACTTTTTACACCACACACACACACCTACCTGCAGCACTGTTCTTTCTTATGGGGACAAGAAACATCATAAGGTCAGTTCCTTTATCTTACTATTTGGTGTGACGTGACTTTGGATCGGTACTTGAATCTTAAAATTTGGTCTTTTGCCAAGAAAAAAAATGCGTTATCTATTTTGATTGACATCCCCTCCCTTCCTAGTGTGATTGAAAAGATCGGTACACCCCCCCCCAACCAAACCAAACCAAACAAACGCTCTCTAAAATGCAAATTTTAAAAATTTACTTGTGTCATTGCTCTATCGCTCTAACTATCGTTTATAATTTCTTTTCGTTGAGATCGATTACAGTGCATGTTAGAAAAATCAATTTGGAAAGCATTCAAATAGAATCTTCCCACGGAGTTCCCTTTTCCTTTTTTCGGTCTTTCCATCTCTTCTTTCCTCCTCCTGCCTCCTCCTCCTTTTGTGCCTTGCTTGCTTATATCTGAGGTCAGGTATCCTAGAGGCGGCAGAACTTCGCAGTTACACTTTACAGCTTGAGTCATTTAATAATCAGAAAGAACTGGAAGGACAACTTTATAAAACAAAACGCAAGCTCTAAAAGCCACACATTCAGATTGTTAAGGTCTGAACAAATCCATCTTAGAGGGAGAGGAGAGCAACAGAGATTGGGCTGTTACAAGCTACTAAGCTCCCGCTTCAGAGCCCGCGCCTGAAAGCCGGAACTCTCTACTAAGGAGCGTTGGGGCGTGCCCGGAACTCCTAAAGGACTACAACTCCCGAAATGCACGCTGGTGGAAGAGGCGTCTTCCTTTTCTTGATATTTTTATTCATTCCGGCTTTTTAGCGCCAAGATTGAGGTCTAAGAAACGAGCAGTAGAACTTATACAGTAGACTGTACCCTCATGTGGTGGCAGAAGCACTGAAAGCATTTCACCTAATGTTCTTTATTCAATGGGTGTCTAGTTTAGACATCGCGGAACCTCTGTTGCTATTGGCTGAATTTCCGGGGGACATTAATTATGGCTGGCGGCTGTGGCGCGACAGTTTAATTCTCCGGTCGCGGCAGATAGTGGAGACAAGATGGTTTTGTCGGGGCTCATCCGGAAGCTTGGTAAATGTCTTTGTTGCCCAGGGTCGGAGGAGCCCTCGGGTCTTGGCGTGGTGGTGCTGGGTTCCGGCCTCGGGGTCGCGCGGGCACCTCTCCTAGTCCCTGCAGCCCGCGGACCGTGCTCATACTGTTTGGTTCTCGGCCGCTTCTAACGCACCTGCGGCCTCCTGAACGCTTAGTTCACTTGGTTTCACCCCGGATTGTCTCCAAAGTAAACCATGCGCATTTAGAATAAGTTGCAGGTGGGTGGTCTCTTCAGAATTGGGAGATAAAATTACTTTGTGTCAACTTCTCTGACAGGCCATCAGCTGGTGGAGATCAGGGAACGCGCCCTCAAAAGTATCCTGTGCAAGATCGAGCACAATTTGATCTGCTATGCTGACCTGATTCAGGAAAGGTTGCTTTTTCTCCATTTGCTCGAATGGTTCAATTTCCCATCTGTCCCAATGAAAGAGGAGGTTCTGAACTTGTTAAGCAGATTGGTTAAGGTAACATTTTGGAATAAATCAGCCAGGGCCAAAAGTAAATGTATCATTTATTGAAAGACATACTTGAGATTTAAAATAATGTTGCAGACAGCCAGAGAGGTTGAATTTTAATTCACTCGGGTAGATATTGCTTGTCATTTGTCATAATAACCTAATCTCATATTGTACTGAACGTTGAAGTAGAACAGCTAAGTTCTCATATCTTCTATTTCTGATTATTTGTCGCCTGTTTTTAGACGTTTTACTATTAAAGGAAACACATTTAAATATGTTAAATTAACATTGCATGTAATGCCATTCCATTAAAAACAATGGTTTCCGTTCCTGTACCTGCCTTAAGAGCAATTTAGTTGTTAGGATCAATGTTAGTATAAGTTCAATTTTTTTCTATCTTTAAATCACTATTCTCCTGGGGGAATTCTAGTGACTTTGTTATCTTGATTTACAGTAAGGATAGGATAAACTGTCAGCTTATTTTATTTATAAAAGAAAGACTTGGAAGTAGAAGGGAACCTATGGGGCAGGGTCCTATCAGTGTGTGGTGTGTGTGTTGGGCAAAGTACAATGATGAATATGTATAAAAGTGTCATAATGAAACACATTTTCTAAGGTGGAACTATTTAACAATAAAACATGTAACAATAAAAGAGGAATTGGTAGTGTGTAGTTTTAGTGCTCAGAGTCCTGGCTTCTTTCTCTTAAGATGCCTTACCCTTAATTTTGTTTCTTTTACTTTATGTTTGATTCATGAAAGTTGTTTACTCTAGAGCACAGCAATGCAGAATTTGTTTTTCAAAACAGAAAATTTGATATACCAAAATAACCATGTTTTGATTGTGGTAGAATGAAGTTCAGGACATTTCTATGTTCATGGCTATTCTCTTTTACCGTAGTATCCCCCAGCAGCCCAACACCTGACTGATCTTGGTGCAGTAGAGTTCTTGTCTAAGCTCCGTCCAAATGTGGAGCCAGCCATACAGGCCGAGATCGATGGCATTCTCGATGGACTTTTTGTTCTTCCTTCAGAAGTTTCTGTACTGTGTTCTGCCACTTACCAAACTGATCAAATTGGTAACTGTTTTTCTGTATTCAATTTTGTTAACATTTTGCTGTATATTTTCTTAGAATCTTTATTACATTTCAGTGTGTGTGTGTGTTGTCTCTGTGTATGTGTCTTCGTGAACAGTAATTTCTTTTTTCTTGTTTTGAAAGATACAGTATTCAGAGAACAAGCTAGATTGCTTTTTTGTTTTTCTGTTTCTTTTTGTTTTAATAATCATTGAAAGATTGAGAGAAAATAATATAATTTAAAATAAATTTTATTTTATCAGGTTAATTGATAGCATAGTAATGTGTTTTCTTTTCAGAATTGTCACAACAGCGTGAAGTTTTAACAGGATATTTTCCCCAAGATAAAAGTAATATCCAGCAGATGGAAGTACCACCAGGGCCAGTGGGTATGTATATATAGGGAAGTTTTTGATTGGTGAATAAAAGGTCAATGGATTCTTTTTTCTTGCTCTGAAGATATTTTGTGGTCAGTCTGGAAAGCTTTAGCACTGAATTTAATGTTTCATCTGCTTTGTCCTGGCTGAGGTTTTGAATCTGAGTGGTCAGGTTTTATACTTTATGAAGTATATTGAGTCACTGTAGGCAGATGATGGTACTGTCATTAGAACTTAGTGTTTGTTGAACACAGGTTCTTACCAGGTTCTTACTAGGTATGATACATAGGTGGTCTTATTCACTCTCCAGCTTATGAGATGGTACCATCAATCCTGTTGTTCCACTTGGAGACTCAGGGTCAGCCTAGTTTCCTTTTCATCACCGTTTATTCCCTAGCCAGTTGACCTAGGATTGGGGCATTCCGGTTTAGAGTTCTCTTTCCAGAAGTCTCGCTTCCCGGTCTCTGTGTGTGGTTATCATCTTCTGGTTCCGCTGTCGTACTTTGGTTGTAGAGACCTTGATGATTCTTTGTAGTAACTTACATTAGCTTGTTTTCTGTTGCTGTGAAGAACACCGTGACCAAAAGCAGTGTGGGAGGAAAGCGTTTATTTCATCTTACAGCTTACAGATATTATTTGCACACTGTCTTGTTTGATCCTTTGACATCTTAAGTTTTGCTATTCTTTTAACAGGAAACCCGACTGTGAAGTGGCTGAAGTTTTCCGTATTTCCTTGGCTACCTCTGACCACAACAGATAGACATGTTCTCTCCTCCAACGAAAGGTACAGTTCCGATGTAGCACAGGTCTTTTTGATTCTTTGTAGCCATAAAAATCTGATTGTTAACATAATGCATTGTCATCTGGAAATGGTAACAAGTGTTGAAAAGTGGTACAGTTTTCAGTATTTCAAAAAAGAAAACCGGAATATTATTGTACGTCTTTATCTTTTAGCAGTTTACATGTCCTTTTCCCCCCTCCCAGATAGGGTATCATGTAGCCTAGGCTGGCCTCAAACTTACTACACGTAGCCAAGGATTACCTTACCTATGTTACTCCTCCCTCTACTTTGTCACTTTGTTTCTCTTCTGTGCTGTTGTAATAAACACACAGCTTACACCTGACTCAACTCAGTTTCTGTTTGTGGTTGGAATCTTACATAGTCTTTCATAACATGCTCTCTCTGTATAGATTAATTCCCCATTTCCTGTGTCCTTCATGGAGAACAATGAAAAAATAAAATATAAGTTATCTTTTGATAGAATATATTTTAAAATGTGGGCTCTATTAGGAGAAAAACTTGCCGTTGTTGAGAAGGTTAGAGATAACTGCACTGATCTTATCTAATGTATACTGATTTTATTACTTTCAGAAATAGAGGGATGCTATATAAGTTTGCACAGTTTTGTTTGTTGTTTTGTTTTTTTAAGGTTTGTTTTCAGGACCGACCATAGTGGGATGCACTTTTAATACAAATATTCTTTAGAAATAGACAGGTGGATCTCTGCGAGTTTGAGGCGAGCCAGGGAAATGTGTTGAGACCCTGCCTTAAAAATTAAACAAGAAGAAAGTTTTATTTGTATTTTTAGTTATGCCAGAAAAGTCCAGAAGAGGGTATCTGATCCCCTGGGGCTGGAGTTACAGGTGGTTGAGAGCTGGATAATGTGGGTGCTGGGATTTGAACCTGGGTCCTCTACAAGAGCAGCACGTACTCTTGACTACTCAGTTACCTCTCTAGTCCCAGAGAGTGTTTTTAACATCCACATTCACTTGGTACAATTCCATTGAAGTCACAATAAATGGTTTGCCTCTTGATAAGGTGTGAATTTAGATAAAAAATCAAATTTGAAAGAGTTAAGGCAAGATACAGGTGATTTCTGATAATGCTGCCATCATTTTCTTAGGGAAAAGTATTGAAGAGGTAGTGCCCACCTTAGAAAGGGTTGGGGTGCTTTATTAGTTGTGAGTTAGTACCCAAGGAAGAGGTGGACTAACTCCAGCTGAGTTGTTGAGGTAGATTGTGTACAATTGCTACACCCTCAGGTGAGTAGAACCTGAGGGATGTGGGATAGGGAAGAAGATTAGATAATGGAATTTGATGATTGCCACTATACAGGCTTTTGCTTTTTTATTTTAATTAGAAACTTATGTGTGACCTCACCAATCCCGTTTGGTAGAACTATGATAGTTTCCACATTCAATGGTTATTGTGATTTAGTTCCTATTCTAGAGTATGGTCTGGTGGAGGATCAAAGCCAGCAAGCAGTCACAGTATTATAAAATGTAGGTATGTGGAAGAAGCTGCTCTTCAGAGTCCACTACGCAAAGATGGAGTACGCTTGTTTTTCCCCAGGAAGAGTGATACTGCCGCTGCTAAACCTAAAGTGTAGTGGAGGCGTTATGCCATTAGCTGACGTAGGGAGGTGTGAATCCTCCTGATGTCTAACTCTGTTGTCTCAGCTCTTTGAGAAGTAGCAACCACAACCTGATCTGGAATACATGTGAACTTCTGAAGGACGTGATCATGCAAGACTTTCCTGCTGAGATTTTCCTTCAGAGACCGAAGATTGTTGAGGCAAGTCCTTGTAATTGCTTTAGGTTTTAAAACAATTTATCTCACCACAAATTAGCAAATGCACAGCATGGTAATAGAAGAAAATTTGTATTAACATATTTTAAAAAATGAATTATTGAGTTATTTAAACTACTTTCTCTAATTTATCTGGTTACTTCTTTTAGTGGAAAGTAGTTTCTACCAACTTTATCTATCTCAAATTGTCATTTTTGGATTATCGTCTTTTTTAAATTTAAAGTTTTAAATTTCTAGTTATGTGTCTTGACACACATACCAAAGTGTGCATGTGGAGGTTAGAAGACAACTTTATAGAGCTGACTCTCCCTCCACCTTTATGTGGGTTCTAGGGATCAAGGTTAGGTCACCAGGTTGCATGGTAAATGCCTTCACCCTCTGAGTCATCTCACCAGACCTGTTTGTGGATTTTTAAGGGAGACAGTAACATTAGAAGTTAGGGATGGGCAGCAGTAACCTTTGAGTATTTTATGTTTAGGACATAATGCTGGGGAAGTCTGTTATCAATGAGCAACATTGACTAGCCCTTTCCCTTTGTGCAGTCTCTTGCTTCTCCAGTGGAGAGAGATCCAGGTGGAGATTATGATGTACCTATAGCATCTAGTAATCTCTGAGGGCCCTTGGTCCTTACTCAGACTGAGTGGACCCCAGTGATTAGCAGTGTGGGCACCTTCCATCACTGATGGCAAACAGAAACAAATAAAGCCTGAAAAGCGCTTCAGTTGTGTGAGGTGCAAAGGACTTGCTGTGATTCTGTGTGCTGTGCAGTACAATGGGACTTTCCTTCTCCCAGATTGGGTTTTTACAGATATTAGATATAGGAAATACTGACTCCTTTAGTCATGCTTTTTATTATTTTCATTTACTTATTTTTTATTTTATGCATAAGTGTTCTGTCTGCATGTGTGCCTATATACCACATATGTACCTGGTGCTCATGGAGGTCAGAAGTGGGCATCAGGTCCCCTGGAACTGGAGTTATGGATAGCTGTGAGCCGTTATATGGTTACTGGAAATTGAACCCAGGTTCTTTGCAAGTGGTGAGCCATCTCACTAGCCCTAGTTAGCTTTACAAACTGTTCTCAAGGTGAGGTCTGGCTTTGTTTCCCAGCCTGGTCTGAGACTCTTATGGGCTCGAGTGTACTGACAGCCTGAGTACCTGATGCTGCAGCAGACATGCGGCACACTCTCTGAGTACCTGATGCTGCAGCAGACATGCGGCACACTCTCTGAGTACCTGATGCTGCAGCAGACATGCGGCACACTCTCTGAGTACCTGATGATGCAGCAGACATGCGGCACACTCTTTGAGTACCTGATGATGCAGCAGACATGCGGCACACTCTCTGAGTACCTGATGCTGCAGCAGACAGGTGGCACACTTTCTGGAGCTGATTCCCTCCTTTTACTTTATGTGAATTTTGGGCATTCAACTCAGGGTGTCAGGCTTGTGTGGCAAGAGTTTTAGTCCTATGGCCCTAGTTTCTTATTTTATCAAAATTTGTAACCTGACTTCTTTGATTATTCACCTTTCCTTATTTAAGTCCCACATCCTCTTTTCTTTTTGCATGTAGTTCTCAAAACATTAATTTAAAAAAAACCTTAGGTCTTGTTATATATGCCCTGGGACTTGCTGTGCACACCAGACTGCTGCCTTAAACTGTGGTGATTCTCCTGCCTCTGCCTCCCAAGTGCTGGAATCCTGGGCCTGACCACCAAGCCTAACTATATCGCTTTTTGGAATTGAGTTCTCTGTGACTGGTTTCACTCTCCTTTCTCAGGGCCTCTTATGTCTGGTGAAGCTGGCCTCTGGGGGAGACGGGAAGCATCGGGTGGCATTACAGTCAGTGGCCTGTTTGCTGCAGCTGTGCATGTGTTTAAGAAACAGACTCAACTTTCACCGAGACCCCAACCTTTTCTCAAATAAACAAGGTACTTTGCTTATCTGTTCACAGATACTGGAATTCTTTATCTTCTTCTGAGAACTGTCCGTTGTACTTGAAAGTTTATTGTGTATGCATTTCACAATATAAATTCCAAGTCTTAAAATATTATCGGATCCCTGAATAGAAACATGTAAATCACAGAACACCATGATACCCCCTGACTCCTCCAGCTACACACACACACCGCTTTTTAAAAGAAAGCATAGTTGGAGTTAACTAAGAAAAAGACTTTCATAAAGATTTAGGTGTGGGCACTAAGAAAGAGACACACGTACACACACTGAAGTACAGTAGTGCGCGTCCAGAGGTTGGTGCCAGCTTGAGATTTGCTTTAAGGGTTTTAACAACGGCTATGTATGTGATGTTGGTGGCTTTTGAAGTTACATTGCTCAAAGGATTTAATAAAATATTAGGTAAAAATATTTCAGTATACTTATTTTTATCTGAAGAACTTTTCTCTCCTAAATGAGTTTATAAGGTGGTTTATGAGGCGCGTCATGTGGGTTTACAGGCTCATACGTCAGGAAAGGCCAATGGTGGTCAGGTCATTCATGGTCCATAACTTTCTGGGACTTTTCTCAAATTTTGCAGATGGTTTAAAATTATTTTTTAAAGATTAATTTTTATTATTATTAATAATACGTATTTTGTGTCTACGTGTGAGTATGTGCACATGAGTGCAGGTCCCTGAGGAAGCCAGAGGTGTTGGATCCCCTGGAGCTGGAGTTACAGGCACAGGTGATCCTCCTGATGTGGGTGTTGGGAACCAAACCTGGGTGCTGAGGAAGATCAGCAAGTGTGCTTCATTGCTGAACTGTGCAGTGTCCTGGGTAAACCTGGGTGCTGAGGAAGATCAGCAAGTGTGCTTCATTGCTGAACTGTGCAGTGTCCTGGCTGTTCTCACCTCTCGCCTCTCCTTTCCTAACCCTTTCTGTTTCTACTGTGTTTCCCTTCTGAGGCTTCTGGCTTTGCATCTTAGGATGGTGCAGAAGTTCCATTATCTGAAGCTTCTTTGTGGTGAATTTACTTGCTTAGGCATTTGCCGATACTTTTCTGTTTATCTCCGTATTCCCCATCCTTATGGGGCTGGGGATTAGGATCCAGATTGTGACAATTCATGTGGGACTTAGGGAATTTTAATGCAAGGTATATGTTGTGTCAACAAATTGTTTTGTTTGAAAACCACTGATTTCTATGTTAGTCAAACCACGTTTATGCTTTTTGAGTTAAAGCATATGTAGATGTGCTGGCAGCAGCAGGCTTTTCATGGGAAAAGTGTCACCTAGTGGACAGATGGGGTACAGGGTGGCATAGGCAGAGCTCTCTGCAACCTGATTTCTGTGAGCCTACACACCGTGCTTTGAAAGGTGAATACAAAACTGCAGTCATTTGTTACCCTGTTTACTTGAGAGCTTCACTCATCCTCTGGTACTTGAATGTTTGTACTTTGCACTGCAATTACTATAGACTGAGGCTTTGGGCTCTCACTATATTTGTGGGACATGGAGTTTTGTAAGAGATCCCAGAGAGCTTGGCCCCCATGCTTTATCAGAGAAAAAGTTCTTGTATTAATAGAAATGGTGTCTGAAGGCAAACTGTGTATGCATATGTTCTTCGGTATCTCCCACCATATCCAGCCGATAGACTAGCCTCAGGGTAGGTTGCACTTACATTCCTATATTTTAGACAGCTGAGGAAGATAATGAAAATCAGGTTTGTTTCTAACCAGAAGTGCTCAAAGGAAATAAAAATATGTGACAGAACAGGACGCCATTCTTTTTAGATGGATGGTTGCCTTCCTCTTAAAGTGCTACAGGAAGAGTGTTCCAGGGGAGTCAGAGCCCAAGGTGGCAAGTGGCTAATGTGCTTGAGCATGGCAAACGTGGACTGTGAGAGCACGCGGTCCTGAGCCAGGTGCCAGGAAGTGAGGTAGGTGAGAGAGGTTATAGGGGTAAGCATTTCATAGTTTTTGAAGTACTGTGAGAAGTGCGAGGTGCTAACTCTTTCCTCTTGTAAATCTATCGTCTGTCAGTGTATCTATGTATCTATGTATCTATCATGTGCTCATTATTGTCTTTAGCTGTTTGCAAATACACACGTGATATGGAATGCTATTATGTCTTCTTTCACTATCCTGTGTGTTATCTATAGATATATGTGAACACATTTATTTATTTACTTATTATTTTTTTTTCATTTTCTTGAGACAGGATCTCATTATGTAGCTCTTGCTGTCCTAAAACTCACTATGTAGATGAAGCTGGCCTTGAACTCATATTGATCTCTGCCTCCCTGTCTCTGCCTCCCGAGTTCCGAGAATAAAAACATGTACTACTCTGCCTGGCTTTACATGCATTTATAACATAAATGTAATTATGGCTTGTTTAAAAAGTATGCACTATGCATTTAATGCTCACAGTTTTACAGCTCTCTGTAGACATTGTTTGTTACCCCGAAGAGAGGCATTAAGTAACAACTCCCCATTTCTTCTTTCCCTAACGCCTCTGTTAACCTCTAATTTTATTGAGAATTTTGTCTATTCTAGATATATGTGAGATCATACAGAATTTGTTGTTTTGTGTCTGGTTCATTTTCTTTGTAATGTTTTAAAGCCATATTTTTGTTACACCGTGTATCAGTATTTTATTTTTTTCTATTGCTGAATGGTTTTCCGTGGTGTATATGTGCTGTATTTGTTTATTCGTTCATCTCTTTAGGAGCCTGTATGTTGTATCTAACTTGAGTCGTGTGTCAGTGAACAGTGTCCTACATGTGTGTGTTTGGGCCTTTTGTGTATGTAGGAATGGAGCTGAAGATCATACGCTAGGTCTTTCTTTAGCTTTGGCAAGTCTCCGAGCCCTTCATGGTAGCTGCAGTATTTTCCTTTTCTACAAGCACTGTGTAAAGCTTGAGCATACCGTAGTTACTCTTGCTCTTTATTGTAACATTTCATAGGTTCCAAGTGGGTTATTGCTGTTCCTTTTATTTGTATCTCTAAACACTAATGATGAGTGACAAACTCACTAGTGATTTTTCATGTGCTGTTTGTTATTTTTTTGTCTTCTTTGGAGAAATGGCTATTAATATCCTTGCCCATTTTTAGCTAGTTCTTTGTTTACTGTTGAGTTTTAGGAGTCATTAATATATTCAAAATATTAAACCCTTACTAGATATATACTAGATATATACTTTGCAAATATTTTTACCACACTGTTTTTTGTCTTTAGACTTTCTTACAAGAAATATAATTTGATGAACAAAAGTTTTAAAGTGATAAAGTCAGTTGATCTATTTTACTTGGTTGTTTATGTTTTTGATTTCAATATCTAAGAATCCATTGCCTTGAAGATTTTCTAATGGCTGGGAGGAGCATTTATGCCTTTAGCTCATATTTAGATTGATGTTTCATTTTGTTTGGTGTTTGAATGTGGTTCAAATGTTGTTCAAGCCCCTGCTTTGAGAACTTAAAGCTGGGAGATGTTACCTAGTTCTGCTTCACAGTCTTGAAGTCTCTACCCAGAGTTTCTTAAAATCATGTCAGGAATGTGTTGTATGAATATTTTCTGGAATGGTTGACTTTCTCTTTGAATTTTGTTTCTGCAGAATCATTGTCTCTTGTTAATTTTTCTGGAAGACTGATGGATATAATCCATATTATCAGAAGCCTGTTTCTACTACTAAGGCGTAATTATATTTCTTTATTTCTCCAGATACAATCTCCCAGAATTCTTCTTTGTCTTACTGTCATGAAGCAAGAGGTACTTACCATTCCCCAAACCCATCCCCAGGAAGTAGCAGCCCTCGACCTTCTGTGGTTGGGCGTACAGGGCAGCGGCCCCGAGGAGATGGTCAGGACTGGGATGCGGTGTCTTCCAGGTGACTGGCTCTTGTGTTCTTGTTTGTATTTTATGTGGAGAGAACTGTTCCTTCCTGTCTCCTCTTGAATTATTGCCCTGTGTATAGGCCTGTTAAAATCACTAGCTTTCATAGTCAGTACGCATTTATATTTTCTTACTGACTCTCTGTGTTACCAAACCAGCATGATGGCATGTGTGTGTGTGTGTGTGTGTGTGTGTGTATGTGTGTGTGTGTGTGTGTGTGT
>LOJH01014590.1:10064-24026 GCA_001685095.1 Ellobius talpinus
TCCATCCATCCATCCATCCATCCATCCATCCATCCATCCATCCATCTTCTCTCTGTCTGTCTGGTTACCCACCAATTAATATCCACCCATTTCCATTTGTCCGTTATTCTGTCCACTCATCAGTACACATATCCTTCCATCTATCCACCTCCCGACCTAGCCTTCTGTTCTTCCATCCATACTATTTATCTATCCATTCTTCTATTTATTCCATCCTCTGGTCCATCTGTCCATCTTTCCCTTATCCTCTGTTGACTAGTTTTTACTGTCAACTTGACACAGCCTAGAACTACCCGAGAAGCAAGCCTCAGTGGAAGAATTGTCAAGATCAGTTGGGTTGTGGGTGTGTCTGTGGGGAACTGTCTGGATTGCCAATTGATTATTAATCAACCCAGTCCATTGTGGGTGACACATTCCCTGGGCAAGGGGCCTTAAGCCCCTTTCTTAAGAAAGAAGAAAGCTAGCCAAAGGCAAGGTGGTGTGGGTGCATTTGTTTCTCCCTGCTTTTGACTGTGGGTGTGATGTGACCGGCTTCAAGTTCTTGCCTTAACTTCCCCATTATCCGGGACTATCACATGTTATTGTAAGTAAATGAACCCCTTCCTTCCCTAAGTTGCTTTTGGCCAGGGTATTCACCACAGCAACAGAACTAAAACTAAAACCCCTCCACCCTTCCCCCATCCCCCCTTCCTCCACTGATCTCTTCAGGGATCTCTTTTCCTCACCTCCTTTCCAGCCACTCTACAGGTCTTTACTCAAAGCTTATTGTTTTCCCAGCTCTCTTTCTGACTCTGCGGGCAAGTACAGACACACATCCCAGTGTTCAGTGGAGAATTAAGCTCCCTTCCCACAAGCCCTCTGGATATCCAGGCCACGGGGAGGCTAGTGAACCCCGCTGAGTGGGTCCAGGCGGCACTGAGAATGAGGGTTCTTGACCTGTGCTGGACTCTGAGTACGGCTCATGCACGAGGCTGAGCAGCGCCCTTGAACAAGAGCCAAAGTGGCTTTGCAAGTGAGCCAGGGGGCCATTGGGAGAAAGAGTGGGGCCTGACACCCACAGCCCATCAGCTCCAGTGAAGACAGGTTGGCATTGGTGGGGATGAGATGTGAACATGAGTGGTGGGGGTGGGGGTCGGGGTGCCCTGAGACCAGTGGAACAAGAGTGTCTTCACAAGGTAATGCTGAGTATAGCATGACCGTTCATACAGAACAATGCCTATCCATGCCCATTTCACACACACACACATACAAGCAAGCACACACACGTGTGTGAACCATGTGCCCTTGTGAGCGGATGCACAAATGGGAACACCATGCACACGCAGGTCCCGTGAACGTAAGAGGAAGACGCAGGTGTCTGTCATATGCAGCTACAACTGCCTGCCTGCACGTGGACCTGTCCTGATTGAAGCCCTAGAAGAAATCCGTCCTGACCAAGGCACTCGACAGGCATGTGGTTAAGCCGCCCAGGGTGCAGGATGCTGCCTTCTAGGCAGGGTCTTGAGACTGTCGCTAGTGCACCCTACAGGACTCCTATGACACAGAGGACTGAGAGGACTGGGAAGCTGTGCAGGAAGCATCACAAGACTCCCTCTGTCACCTGCCTTCTGGGCTCCCTGGAGACAGTATCTGTGCTTCCCCAAGCTCAGCACCTTTTGCATAAAGCAGGGTGGGGCAGGTAAAACTGAGAGGTGATGGACACAGCCTGATGGTTAGGCCAGGGAGGCCAGAGGGACAATCTTAATAGCTGAGCTATGTCACATGGGGGGGCGTTTCAAATGACCTGGATTTCAGTTCCGTGACTGCCAACCTTGAGTGTGATCTGAGGCACACCACCTCAGCCTCAGTTTCCTTGTTGGCATCATGGGACATGGCATCTGGACCAAAGAACTGCTGAGAAAGGTAATAGACTCCACACACATAGCCTCCGAGGGTAGAACATGGCACTTGTGAGCATGGGCCCAGAATAAATGTGGCCTTTAATGGTGGTATGGAGGAGGGGTGGCCAAGGGTGGCCACGTGATTGTGAGCAAACTGTCTTCCCTTTTAGATCTATTTATCCATCTGCAAAGGGGCAGGGACAATGTTTTTAAATTGTCACAAAGGGCTCAGGACAAGATCCCAGACTCTAAAGGATGTCCTGGGGTCTCTTTGGATCTCATCTGTGCCTCAGCTAGTCAGGCCCGAGGTGGGTAAATGGAGGAAGTCCTGTTATGAGTTCTGGGGCTTGAGGGTCTGTGCCGTCACTCACTCAGTCCCAGGCTCCTGGTTGGTAGAGCAGAGGCAGCTGTGGGCAGCGTGGGATTCCCAGCTCTAGCTTTGGGAAGACCCTGCAGCTCTGATCACACTGTCATTTCTCCTCGGGTTCCATGGTGCAGGGACCAGTAAGCCACCCTCCCAGAGGGATGACAGGCACAGAAGGGATAGAACCAGAAGCTGCAAAGAGCTAGCCCTGTGCTGTTCTCCCCCAGCCCTGTACTCGGGATGCTTTCGGGTCTCATTTCAGCTCTACAAACCAGGTAGCACAGCTGTCCCTTTTCCCAGTTTGACAGAGGTAGAGCCAAGGTCCTTGGGGACTGTAACTAAAATTAGCTGCTTTCTCCCATGTTTTCAAACCCAGGAAGCCTGGTGGCACTTCCTTAGCCTTGGGCTTCATCAGCAGCCCCTGGAATCGACCCTGAGATAGGAGCATCCCTGGAAATGACCCTCTATGTGTATATGGCCCTCAGGGCTGAGGTACCTTGCCCCCCATCCACTCACATTGTCTCATTTCCTTTTCAGTCAATGTCACAAACTTACTAAGGGCACACATCACCTCCGCTGACCTTTCTTTTGTCACAGAAGGTGGTGGCCTACCTTGCCTCAGTCTATGCCATGCTGGGCTCTGGCACGACCTCATTAGTTATTGCTGTGGTGGGCTCTGGGGTCTGTCCCTGGGGAGGGACAGCAGCAAAGGCAGAGTCCACACTTAGTTGGCTCTTACTGTGTACTAGGGGACATGAGTTCTGTGCCTCGGGCAGGACAGTTCCCACTTCCTACATGTGGAAACTGAAGCACAGACAGTTGCCAGTCCCGACTAACACTTCACGAGTGGCCCGGAGGAGCTTAAGTTGGCACCCATGGAGCTGGGGAGATGGCTCCGTGGACAAAACTGTGCAGATGTGAAAACTGGATCCCTGGAACCCATGCAGAAAAGCTGGACCCCAATGCTGGGGAGACAGGCAGCTGGATCCCCCAGGGCTTGATGGACAATCTACCTGTTTGCCTGCTTGGTAACTTCCAGGCCAGTGAGAGATGCTGTCTCAAAAACAAAATGGACACTGTCTGAGGATGATGCCTGAGCCTGACCTCTGACCTCTATGAGCACAACTCCACACACATGAACACACACACACACACACACAAATCTAGGAAAAAGAAAGAGTTGTTCCTCTGGCACCTCTACCCACTCTATGCCTGCTTCCTGGTTGGCCTCCCCCAGCACACAGTAGGAGCTTTCCCAGTAACTTTCCTGCTGACCCTGCCAACTTCCAGAGCACCCAAGGGGCCAAGTGTAGTACTTGCTTGTCTCTTCCTAGGGTAGAGCCAAGGGGCTGGCAAGAAGGCAGGGAGGTAACATTCCTCATTAGGGACTCTGCCAACAGCCCTCACTGTCCCTCTGTCCCTCCGTGTTTCCCTTCTCCTGCCTCACACCCCGCCTGGGCTCTGAACATCTCCAATTACATTAATCAGGAGTTGGCAGGAGATGGGCCAGCAATGCCAACCCGTAAACAAATCTCAGCCATCAATGCCTCGTCAGCGAGCGGCCCCAGAGGAGGACCCTTCTAGACACAAATTCTTATTAGAGTTGTCAGATCTATTAAAATTCTTTTCACACTCCTGCGTTCTATCAGCGCCATCATTAGTGTGGCCCTGGCCTCTGGGAACACTGGGGCCATATTAATCTACCATGTGCCCTGTCCCTGGCCTCCTGCCCCCACCCACCCCAGGGACGGTGAGAGATGGGCAGATGGATGGACATGGCCAGAGCTGGAAAGGAAGGTGTGAAGGTGTCCCTGGGAAGGTGAGAGGCCCAAGGAGACGGGGGAGGGTTCTGCTGCACAGGAGTTGGGTCAGGTCCATGTTCCAAGGACACCTGAAAGTGAGGGTTGGGATGCAGGCGAGGCTACCTTCCCCATCAATGCCTTAGGCAGGTGATTTCTCTAGATGCCATTTCTGCAGTGAGCAGTGGGAATTACCATGCAGATGGCTCTGTGTGGCAGTGTAGCTAGGATGTCAACTCCATAGTAGATGCTCAACTAACTGTCACTTCTCCTCCCTTCCTGCACACACACTTTGCACAGATATGCCTCGTCTCTGCGCCCATGCTCAGTGGCACTCACATACATGAGTCTGCACACGGGAGAGCGAGCGTGCACCAATCAATACCAAAGGTCTTGTGCGAGACTGGACCACCTGTGGTTTGAGGTTGGAAAGCTGAGTCACAATCCCTCTGCTGTGGGACCTTAGGAACACTACTTACTTCTCTGAGCCAACCAAGCTGAGGACCCAGGAACTGTGAAAGCTATGTGAATAAGCACACTTTTCGCACAGCGCTGCGGCGGGGGGGGACTAAACTCAAGCATGGGACAAGAGGCAGCAGGTGACAGGTGGGTCAGGACCAATACAGGGAAGTGTGTGCAGGATGCGTGACTTTCCAAGCTGATCAGGGAACCTAGCCTTGTGTGTGCTTGGGGATGTCGGCAGGTAGTTAATGGGAAGATGACATGCTCTTGGGCTGTTCCAGAATGTCAACAGAAAAGGAGATGGCATGACAAGAAACCTCTGAGATGATCTGTCTGGTCCCAGACCCGTCCTGCAGGTGGGAAAGCTAAGGCTGGATGTGTATCTTGTCCATGGCAGAAGAAGGGCCTCAGTGAGTGGGGTCTATGGGGGCTGGAGAAGATGGCCCAAGAGGAGTCCTTAGTGCTCCCTGCAGCAACAGAGGAGCAGGGAAGGAGAGGGAGGGGTGAGGAAGGAGAGGGAGGGCAACTACCTCTCCTTTCTGGCCTCCTGGGCCCCTTCTCTTTTGATCCCCCTCCCCTACCACCCCCGTACCGACTTTGGGGTTAATTTTATTTCCGAATTGGGCAGGCGCCCTGGAGCAGGGCAGGGGCTCCAGGCTCCGGGTGTGACTAACGCCTGCCTGGGGCCGGCCATGCTGCTGCTGCTGCTCTCAAAAGTTTTATCAAGAGCATGTGTGTCGCATGTTGGGCTGGGAACATGTGCTAGGTCAGGAGGTCAACCTGGGACCCATTGGAAAGGCTCTGTGCACATGGGTGCATCCTGTTCACAGATGTCATGTAAATCTGCTTCTCACACGTGTATTCACACTCAGTCCCACACATCCATAGTCACACATAAAACTGTATACACAATCATGCCCAGACACAGCATACACACATCCAGACACAAACAGCACAACCATGCAAACACCCAAGCATGCCTAATAATAGATGCCTTTATGCACATGCACACACCAAAATACATGATTGCACACAACAATGTTTATCTGCATACTCATTGTACACAAAGGATACACACACATGTCAGTGCACACACACATATAGAGACACACAAGCCCTTAAGAACCCACCTATGAAAATTTAAATGTGTGCGTATTGCCACTAAATGCTCTCTGTCATATGTATGTGTGCCTGTGTGTGCTCATACATGCAAAACCATATACACGTACCAGTGGGTACACAGAATTGTCATTTGTATGTATTTGTGTATAGTTAAAGATAAATGTAAACACGTATGTTCATCACAAATTTACACACTTATAGGCAACTCATTTATCTGCAAATATGGGGCCATTTCACAGCTGCTGAATTATCCAAGTCACATCACTTGTACATAGCTGTGTACAGACACTTGGACTGTAACATACCTGTGATGCATACACACATGCAAGCATGCACATAGGCACATGGGAGGCAGAGGTCCACACAGCTGGCTCTCATTTAACCGTGGAGGCCAAGGCCATGGTATTGGAGTGGGCTGGGGGCCTCAGGAAGCAGAGGTCAGTGTGGCAGGGCCAAGCGGCAGCTGGAGGAGAGGATGCCCTCTGGCTGGAGGCCTCACCCTCTCCACACGCTGTCCTGATTAGTTTGACACCAGCAGGTGAGGTCTTTGCTGGGAGGTGGCAGGAGGGCAGCTTTGTGACCTTTGGCTCCCCCATCCTGTCTGGGCCGGCCCTGCTGCTGGCCCCATCAGGTGGCAGCCAGAGGTTGTGGCCAAGCCCATCTTGCCCAGCTGTTGGCCTGAGGGTCTGCCGTCCCTACATCAAGGCAAGATGCCAAGGGAACAATGGCTAGAATGGGTATGTGAAACCTTGGAGCCCGGGGGAGGGGGGAGTCATGCAGAAGACAGAGCTCTACACAAAGCCGCCCCCCCACCCGTGCATATGGGGAAGAGGGAATCAGATCCCCCACTGTATGGTCCCCACTTCATGCCATCGGCCACATGCAGCTAGCTGTCCTGCACTTGACCCTGGTGCAATGGGGAGCAGACTCTCAGATGTCAGTTTTATGTCATTCAAGCTCAAAAACTGATCTTTAATTTCATTGTTTCATGGTAGAAAACATACAAGTCTATTTAGAAGGACTTGGGTGTACAGTACCGCATCCCTAACAGCCCCTTCATGAACTTTAAGATGAAGGACAGAAATTCAAGTCCCATCTGGGCTGCAGAGTGAGTTCAGGCCAGTGTGGATGGACATCCTAGTGAGACCTTGTCTCAAAGTAAGAAGTAAATAGAGGACTGGGGATGTAGCCCAGTGGTGGCGCTCTTCTCTAGCTTGGGCAAGGTCCTAGGTTTGAGCCCCAGTATCACTAACAGATAGCAACAAAGTTTCAAAGGCAGTCTGAACAAAAGAAGATAGTTTCCTTAGTAATCACGTGTTGACTGTATGAAGCAGTGACCTGCTCTGAGTATATAGGATTAAATAAAATATGTTAATAAAAATGACCCTGCCCCATTCTTCTTATATTTTAAAGTTTGGCCTTTAGAAAATGCAGGGGTGTTTGTGGCTCCCAGGACGGAAGTAAAAGTTTCACTCAGAGGTGAGCTGGGTTGGATGGGCAGCTCAGGACATCTTAGGACACCTCTGCTTCCTTTAAGGGCCTCTGTTTTCTCTGTGAAAGGGACATCTGGTCCTGTGCAATGGCTCAAAGGGTGAAACACAACCTTGAGTTTGAGTCCCAGAACCCATGTAAAGGGGGACAGAGAGAAACAATCCCCCGAATTTCCCGAATTTGTCCTCTGACCCCCCACTCAGGTCCAAGTCCATGCCTCCTCTCATATACATCACACACACACACACACACACACACACACACACACACAATTAAAAAAAAATTGTAGGGGCTGGAGAGATGGCTCAGTAGTTAAGAGCACTGACTGCTCTTCCGGGGGACCCTGGTTCAATTCTCAGTAACCACATGGGAGCTCACAACTGTCTCTAACGCCAAGATCCAACACCCTCACACAGACATACATACAGGCAAAACACCAATAAAATAAAATTTTAAAAAATAGTTTTGTTTTTGTTGTTGCTTGTTTTTTTGAGATAGAGTTTCTTTGTGTAACAGTCCTGGCTATCCTAGAACTCACACTGTAGACCAGGTTGACCTTGAACTCACAGAGATTCACCTGCCTCTGCCCCTAAGTGCTGGGATTAAAGGAGTGAGCCACCACTGCCTGGCTTATTTTAAGGTTTAAATGAGGGCTGGAGAGATGGCTCAGTGGTTAAGAGGACTGACTGCTCTTCCAGGTTAAGAGTACTGGCTGCTCTTGCCAAGGCCCTGGGCTAAGTTCCCAGCACCCATAGCATGGCTTACAAATATCTGTCACTCCAGTTCCAGGGGATCAGATGCCCTCTTCTGGCCACGGCACACTGCATGCACGTGGTACACAGGCACACAGGCAGATAAAACATTCATAAGCATAAATTAAGATAATTTTAAATATTTTAAAAGAAAGAAACACCCTCCACCCTGGCCACCACCTTGCCCAGGAATAAGCCAGCCCACTGGAGATGGGCAACAAGGGGACACTCACTTTGGCCATACTGGCTATACTGGTAGCCAGCCACAGGGTCCACACTGTAGCCAGTGCTGCTGTAGGTAGGTGGGCAGTAGGACTGGGACGTGGGCAAGCTGTCTCCTGGCTTGATGGAGTCGGCCCGCTGGCTGCAGCTGGCTGAGATGGAAGAAGCAGACTCCAGGCCTCCATGGAGCGGAGAGATGGAGAAGTCGGCCTGGGGCTGTGGGGGCACCGCGCTCGGGTTGCTGAGGATGCTCATCACCTGCAGGAGAGACAGGCAGTGCCAGAGGCTGGACCCCAGGGCACCATCACGAAAGGACCAGACCTAGAGGCCCAGGGCAGACCTCAGCAGTACCACAGGCGTGTATAGGAAACGGGCGCTGGTCTTCAGTGTTTTCCCTGCCCAATGTGGGCCCAAGGGGCTCTTCCCTATCAAGAGCTCCAGGAGCAAGGCAGGCCCTTTGCCACTTCTCTGTCCCTTATGGCCTAGTTTGAGGGGGTTACCCTCTGCCTTCTGCTGAATGAATGAATGATCACATGCATGAGTAAGTTCACTAACTGGATAAGGGGTATCCTGGGTCTATTGGCTGAACGAGTGAATGAATGAGTGATGGGTACTTACTAGACAAGAGGCACTCTGAGCCTATCAGCTGAATGAATGAATAAACCAGGGCTAAACGCATGAATAATGTACTAACTTCACAAAGGGGCATCCTGGACCTATCAGCTGGATCAATGAATAACTGAGTGCACACATTCATGAATGATAAATTTAATAACTAGATAAAGGAAACCCTGGACCTATCAGCTGAATGACTCAACAAACAAGTACATTAACTAGATAGTACATTAACTAGGCACCCTGAACCTATCAGCTTACCAATGAACGAATGCATGAATCAATGGGTGCATGCACAAATAAATGAACTAACTTCACAAAGAGCATCCTGACCCTGTCAGCTACATGAATGAAGAAATGAATGAACACATAAATGAATGGGTGTATATGTCTATGAACTAACAAACACCCGCTAACCACACAAGGTTTGTCTATCATTTGGATAAATGAATGAATGAATGGGCACCAACTAGACAAAGGGCAGCCTGGGCCAATCAGCTAGATGTCTGACTGACTGAATGAATGAATGAATGAATGGAAGAACGAATGAATGGACACATGCATGAGAGATAAATTTACTAACTAGGTAAAAGGTGCCATGGGGCTATCAGCTGAAGGGGTGGATAAATAAATGGATGCATGAATGAACAAATGCATTCACTAGATAATGGACACCCTAGGCCTATCAGCTGAAGGGATGAATAAATGAATGCATGAATGAATGAATGTATGCATGCATGAATGAGCAAATGCACTCGCTAGATAATGGGCACCATAGGCCCATCAGCTGAAGGGGTAAATGAATGATTGAATGAATGAATGCATGAATGAACAAATGCACTCACTAGATAATAAACACCATAGGCCCATCAGCTGAAGGGGTGAATGAATGGTGGAATTGTGCCTGAGTTGATGTGTACATTCTTCAGTGTCCTAAGTAGATGATCATGTCTCTCTCATCAGTCAGGGAGCTTCCCTTTGTTAATTAGTTGATTGTGCCTCCCCCATCGGACTGGGATGTCCATCTTCACACACACTGAAGTGAGGCTGGTCGTCCTGGCTTCATGACCCCCATACAATTGTCATGATGACTGTAATGTTCTCAACCTCTCTGGACTTTGAGCTCCTGTCTCTACTACACCAAAGCACAAAGCCCATGCTTTTAATATTTTATTTATTCACGTGTGTGTGTGTGTGTGCATGTGGTGTGGTGTGGTGTGTGTGTGTGTCTGCGTGTGGTGTGGTGTGGTGTGTGTGTGTGTCTGTGTGTGGTGTGGCATGTGTGTGTGTCTGCGTGTGGTGTGGTGTGGTGTGTGTGTGTCTGCGTGTGGTGTGGTGTGGTGTGGTATGTGTGTGTGTGTGTGTGTTGGGGGTGCATGTCATAGCATGCATGTGGAGATCAGAAGACAATCTAAGGAAATCATTCTTTCCCTCCATCATGCGGGTCCTGGGGATCGAACTTGGATCATCAGGCTTGGCAGCCTTTAACCCTCTGACCCATCTCTGCTGTCTCTGGCCTTCACCCATGAGCCTGTTTGGCCTGGTTCAGCAGTAGGACCCCCCCCCTCCCCAGACTGATCTCTAGAAACTCAGCCTAAAGAATGGATGTTGGGGCATTGGGGCGCTCACTGAGTCATTGAACAGATACTGGTAACAAGTCTAGCCTCGTGCCCTAGGTTGAAGGCCATGGAACTTCAGAGTTCTGGCCCTTGCCCACTGAAGCAGAAGAATGGATCCAAACTGTCTGGGCAATAAGCAAAGACCCTCGCAGCACAGAACGTTGAGGGCTTTGATAGAGATAGATTTGGCTATGACCTCTTCACCTGTCTCTAGGGATAAGACTAGCTGCCAGTCCAAGAAAAGTTGAAGCCAGACAGATCCCTCTGAGGACATCTGTCTCCCCATGACTTGTCCTGCACAGGATGAGGCAGAAGAACAGGTCAAGGGCAGACACACAGGTTTTTCAAGCCCTGGATGGAGGCAGGGCTCTCATACTTAACAGCTGTGTAACTGAGGGGGCGTAGGCAGCCCGGAAATCCCATGTCTCCTGAAGTCCCATGGAAATGGATTGTGAGGGTGGCTGGGAGGCTGAAGGGAGCTCTGCCAGGGACATGCTCTGCCTTGAACCTGGCTAAGAACCCGAGAAACAGGGTCCTGTTCTCACAGGCCTCCTCAGCTGCCCCTCCCTTCACACCTCTTCTTAGTCACTCACCTGCATGACAATCCCCAATCTGGAACACTATGGAGACATGTGAGACAGAGCTAAGAACCCATTTCTCAGGCAAAAGCGGGGCNATCCACAGAGATCTCACAGCCAGGGAGCCAGCAGGCTAGGGCCCAGTTCATGGCTCAGATCACCTGCCACACGTTCCCAAGGATCAAGTTGTCCCATCCAAGCCCTTTGGAGGGTATCACCCTGTAGCTAAGGATGTAGTTATCTGTTTTTGGGGAACCAGGAGAAGAAGAACGGAGCACCTCTTTTGGCGCCCAGACTTTGTGAACAGGGTACCTGACCCTAAGCAGAGCCAGGAGGAGGGGATAGCAGCTGCCCACAGGCTTTGCTGGTGGGATCTTTAGGCTGGGTGGAACCCTGTGGACCCCTTCAAGATGGCAAAGATATTATGAGTCTTTGGGGAGGTGTGAAGCTGTGTGGGATGCACCTGGACCACTTTGAGTTGTCTGCAAAGCTTGCAGGCTCGCCCTGCCTCTGACATCTCTGGCAGGGCAAGATTAAAAGCAGGGTACTGGGTTTTGAGGATGTAACGACAGCCAAACCCTGACCTGGGTCTGTGGTGTTCAGATCTTCAAGATGGGTGTCCTCAAGGCTGGGAAACCTGCTGTGGGGGTGTGTGTATAGGGATTCCAGGGTGAACTCAGGACTCTAAAACTGATCCAGGCCTGGGAGACTCCACTCCATTCCCAGCTGTGTTTGATTCCTAATCAAGACCCCATTTTCCACCTAAATGATGACACTGTCACTCATCCTGTCTCCTACAACAGAGCTCACTACCCCTTATAGGGAGCCTGGGACTGCAGGAATAGACTCAGCGGCCCCTTCCATTCTTTCAGAACACACATCAGGATGGGAGGATCCTGGAGGAGGTTGGGGCTCAGCTCGTCTCTAATCCCACCCTTTACCAAGACTGTCAGCTCAGAAAAGATGTGGGGGAAGTAGAAAGGAGAAGGGTGGGTAGGGAGAAGAGGCAGTACTCCACAGACCCCATGCATGCCCATTCTCTATGACAGACACCCACACACGTGGTGCCCAGACCTGATGGAGTCACTCGTGAATTAGCAAGGGCTCCAGCAAGGGCTTCTTGTGACCACACCTTTCCCTGCTAGTCCAGTTTCTCAGGCCCCTTTGTGATCCCGCATTATTGTATTCTCCAAAGCCAAGAACGTTCATGCACTCATTTGTTATTCAGCAAATGTGTCACGGAATGCTGTGATGGGCACAAAGTACGTGCTCTCAACTGCTTCGCAGCTCCAGCGTGTGCTGTGTAGCTGCAGCCCACAGTGAGCTCAGAGGGCTCGCTGAATCCATACACAGGGCTCTAATATTTATTGAGTATTTATTTGCACCTGACCCTAAGCCAATCACTAGGACATCCCAAAGGATAATCCCAACTCCCTCTTGGAGCTGTCAGTTTAATGAATGAAGCTGGCAACAAAGAAGTAGACAGATACAAAGTAGAATCTGGACTACGGGAGACCACTACGGATGAAACCCTGAAGGGCATGGGGTGGCAGAGCAGGGGAGGCAGAGGGGTGGGGGGAGACGGGTGGGAGGGGGGTTAGGGAGGACCTGTCTTGAGTGTTCATATCCTCCAAGTCCAAAAAAACCAGTCATTTCAAGATGTGCTCAGCAGAGGGCTTGCCAGATAGGGGAATCTACCAATGCAAAGGCCCCAGGGTGAGAGCACACCCAATAAGCTTAAGAAACAGCCAGAAGGTCAACATCGAGGGGGTCGGGGAGATGGCTGAGGACTCTTGCACAGGACTCAAGTTTGATTCCCAGAACCCACATCAGGCAGCTCACAATAACCTGTAAGTACAGCTCCAGGGACTGTAGTGCCCTCTTCTGGTCTCCTTGGGCACCTGCATGTACATGTTGCACATAGACTCACAAAGGCACACACACACACACACACACGGACACACGGACACACGGACACACACACATGCACACACGCACACCACACATAAAATGGAAAGTAATGAACTCCGTTTGAAAAATATTTTAAGTTGAGCATGATTCTGGATGCTCAGCACTTGGATGGCAGAGGTAGGAGGAGCTCTGGGAGTTCAGACTCAGCCTGGTTACATAGTGAGCTCCAGGACAGCCAGGGCTACACAGTGAGGAGACCTGGGAGCTATGAGGCCTCCTGCAGCCCTTTGTAGGAAGGGGTTTGTGTGGTGCCCAGTGGCTCCGAAGGCCTTGGACCCTGCCAGTTAACAGATAGCTCGGCCCAGGGAGCTTTTCCTATAATGGGATTTGCTCAATGGGATTTGGCCTGGAACATCAAATCAAATCCACATCTGGGGTAGGTGTGAATGGTGGCTCTGAGTCCCTGGAGGCCTGTGGATCAAATGGTTTCCATTTCATCCGCTCGAGAGCCCCTTTCCAGAAAAAAGACAGGGTAAAACCTAAGAGAACGGGGCAGCCAGGCTAAGAGACTTCAGCCAGGGTGGTACCAAGTCATTGCTGCAAATGGTCTCAAGCAAATGGGTTTTCTACTCCTAATCTGTAAATTGGGAAACTGAGGCACCAGGGAATGGATTTCATACAACTGGTTAGTGGCCACTCCAGGGTCTATGCCTGGGTCTCAATCTCTCAGGTGGTGGTGCTCCTACTAGGTTTTGGGGGTCTTCCCAGCACTGAGGGTGCAGAGCCCTGGGGACCTCTGCAGGAAGTCCCTCTGTCACAGAAGCAGGAAGCGTCTTGCCCACAGTGGGGCCCAGCGGAGGTCTGGGTCTGCACACTTTTGAACTTGAGGAAGTACTGGTCTCATGTGGTAATGTACACCCCCTCAGGAATGCCGAGGCCTCTCCAGGGTGGGGTTTGCTTTATCTTGGTGACCTTGCTTTCACTAATGTATTACTTCTTGGTAAGGTACCGTTACTAACTCAAAATCAATACTGACCTCCACATCTGTAAGGTTTTATCTGAAGGCAAATCTCGGGGCTGTCCGTCAGCCTGACTGACAGCCTTACCTTCCTCTCTCTTCCTTTCTTCCCCCTTCACCACCAACCCC